>VYZP01066536.1:2131-49692 GCA_013400635.1 Hypocryptadius cinnamomeus
GATAAATTCTTTTTCTCTGAAAGATTTAGGTGTCCTGTGGCTGCTATTTCGGTGCAAGTACCTCATTCCTCTCTTAAAAAAAGTATCTTACCTAGCTTAGTTTCTATTTTAACATTATGTTATAACCTAAAACTATATTTAACACATTACTTAAGAAAATTAATACAGCATAACTTTCTAACATAACACATATAATATTCATTTTAATATTTGCAAAAAGCCATTCATAAAATACACATTTTTCACAGACACCATAGGGATCAGAGGGATGGAGCAGCTCTGCTGGGAGGAAAGGCTGAGGGAATTGGGATTGTTCAGCCTAGAGAGGAGAAGGCTCATTGTGGCCTTCCAGTGCCTGAAGGGAGCTTGTAAAAAAAGAGGGAGAGTGACTTTTTACATAAGCAGATAGTGACAGGACAAAAGTAAACAGTTTTGAACTAAAAGAGAAAAGATTTAAAGCAGATATTAGGAAAAATACTCAGGGGATTGCTGAGGCCCTTGGCACAGGGTGCCCAGAGAAGCTGTGGCTGCTCCATCCCTGGCAGTGTCCAAGGCCAGGCTGGATGGGACTCTGAGCAACTTGGGAAAGTGGGAAGTGTCCCTGCCCACAGCAGAGGGGTTGGAATTAGATAAAGTCTATTTCAATCCAAACCATTCCATGATTCTATGAGTAACAAAAGCTAATCAAGGATTATTTAGGGTAGCAGCAGGCAGGAGGCAGCACCACAGGATCCAACTCTGACTTCTCAAGTCAGTCCCATGAAATCCCTCTTGTACCATGCTTTGTGCCATGCTTTCTTAGAATGTTTGCATTTTTCTCCCTACATCATGGCAATATTTTAAAGTAACTTTCCAGTGATTCCCTTTGGAGGGTATTTCTGCCTTTAGCCTTCAAGAAATTCCTGTCTTCTTTATCAACTTTTATTTTAGGAATTGTCTGGAGGCTTTTTAGCCAAACTGATCAGGGAAAGTGAAGGTGAGTGTCTCAGTCACAAGCATCTGGGGTTAATAACAGTAGTTTTGGAGGATCAGATGATTCACAGATATGTTGACAGCATTTCTCAGGGTTTTTTTGCCAGCCTGGAGAATCTTCTGCAGCTGTGAGAATTACCTTCTGCACTCGTGGGTGAGCACAAAGAGAGCGCTTACTTCTGAACGCTCTGTGGTTAAAAGCCACAATGTTATTTTTGACCTCAGTGACAGGCAGGACTGAATGGCAGGAGCCCAAGCCACTCCTTCAGAGCAAATAAATGCTGAATAAGCTGTTCTTAGAATGCCAGCTATGCACACACCAGTGTTCCACTGTCTCCTTGTATGTGAAACATGCTCTACATCAAGCAGATACTGAACCTCCCTGCCGCCCTAATTCCGCACCCCCCTCTCATCCTCTGCCCCTCTGGATTCATGTCTTGCAAAACCTCTGGAAAAGTCTTCACCACCTCTTCTCTCTCCTGGGGATCCTCAGTTCCCTAGCCTCCCTGAAGCCACTATGCCTTAAGCCTTGTCACACATATCTTTTGGAAACTTCTTCATCCTTTTATCTTTCCTTTTCTTCCCCAGTGCCTTCCTGGGAAATTTGACCAGTCCAGCTCTCCCAGTTCAGTGCTTAAATGAACTCCTGCTGCAGGCAAAGGCTAAAATCAACTGCAATTCAAATTATACTTATAGAAGTATAAAGTTTATGGTTTTTTATAAGCTGTAAACATAAACACCTGGAGATGATTTTCAGCAACTCACCACTGCTCAGAATCCTTGACAATCAAAGTAATTGGAGACTGCAGTGAAAGCTTAAAGTGTAACCCCCCATTCCCATGGTCTTCTGTTTGAAGTTTCCTGCCTAGGTACAGAAGGATGCTTATTTTGGATAAACCACTGCTGAATTCCTCACCAGCCTCACACAGAGCCCACAAGATGACTTGAAGAGAGCTGTGTTCCTCAGGCTGCTAGAACACACAGCACAGCCTGGATCTGTTGTTAAGTACAGCAGTTATCGTGCAAAACCACCAGATGAAATGGATAATATGTGTGGCCCTGCCTTCCAAGCAATGCTGAAATTTCTATTGGACCTTCATCCCCATGGGCAAGCCAGCATCATCAGGCTTTATGTTCTTCTAGGTAAAGCAAATCACTGGCCAAGTTTTCCAAAGAGGTTTAAGTAATCAACGTTTAAATACTTGATTTTACTCTCTTTCTCCATACAAAAGAAGAAAATTAATAAATATGAAATAAATAAAATTGGGGAAAAAACCACCAAACCATAAAAAACCCAAAAAACCCGAAAAAAGCAAACCAAANCGCCCATGGCCAGCGGCACCGAGCGCGGCGGCTCCGCGGAGCGCGGCACCAAAGGTGACCGGCGGGCGACACCGAGGGGCCGAGCTGGGATGCGGGGGGGATCCGGGACATCCCTCCGGAGCCGCGGTGCCGGCCCCGGGAGCGCATCCCCGGGCATGGGGAGCCGGGGATGCCCCCCGGGAGCCGCCGCAGCGCTGGAAACGCCCCGTGCGGGCCGCGGAGCGACTGCCAGGAGAGGGGACCCTCCTTTGGGGCCCCTGGCGACGCCTCGTCCCCGCCACTGCCCGAGCAGCCGGCGGGGCGGTGTGTGCTTCCAGAGCCCTGGAGGGGACAGGGGAACAAACGGAGACTAAAAAGCTGGGGCTGTGGGATAAGGCTGGATATTTCTCAGGAAAAGTTTTGGGCTCCAGAACCGATGGCTTTGCTTATTTCACTTATCCATGTCATGTTTATGCACTTAGTGTCCACCGTCATTTTCCCCATGCTCGTTTCTTTGTCTTTGGATCACTTTAAGTTCTGGATGATGTAACTAAAATTTACAGAGTTCTTGTTAGCTGATAAGCCTTGTGAAGATAAACTGTTTCTGCTCGCAGCCTGCTCTCCATAGAGAGCCACTTTTTTCTTTTTTTTTAACAGTTTTATGTGTCCTGGGCTCTACTCCTGTCAGCTGGTTCTTACTAGTTATTTTGGGTTTGTTTTGTTTTGTTTTTTAATTCCTTACATTTCTCTTTTCAGGTCTGTTCTCAAACATCTGGCTGTGGCGAGCTGTTGCTGCAGTTCTTACTGCTGCTGTCATTTTGATTTCATGTATTCAGTTTGGTAAGTAAAAGAATTTTAAGAGAAAATATAATTAGCAATAGAAATTACCAGAGTTGGGGGTTCTATACTCAGAGGGTGCTGAGGCCCTGGCACAAGGTGCTGTGGCTGCTCCATCCCTGAAGTGTCCAAGGCCAGGCTGGATGGAGCTTGGAACAACCTGGGATGGTGGAATCTGTCCCTGCCCATGGCAGGGGGTGGAACAAAATGATCTTTGAAGTCACTCTCAACCCAAGCCACTCTGTGATTCTGTGTGAATCTGTGATTTCTGTTTGAAATTGTGGGCCAGTGCAGGAACAACTCCACATGCTTCAGTGGGGCTAGGGAGGGCTCAGTTTTGTCTTAGTTTACGTTTGGTATCAAGTTTGTCACATTACTGTTGGTCTTAATCCAAGTTCAGGAAAACAAATAACAACAGGAAGATTGTCCTACCGGTCTGCAGTCCTTCAGAAATGACACTATAATAAACAAAATTATTAATTCAACTGTGAGGAAGCAACACATGCAAAAACTGGAGTTGTTGGAATTTTTAAGCTGTAGAAGAGTCCTTGGGTGATTCTTTATGATCATCTTCTCAGCTACTTCTACCAACATGTCCCTGACCATCCTTTTAAGGATATGTCAAGAGGCAGAAGGCTGCAGGATCCAGAATATATCATTAGTTTACAATAATTATTTTAGCTGGGCAGAAGTNCAAACCAAACCAGAGCCTTCTCTCTCTTCGTGTTAGTTCCTGGAATTTGCTGATGTCACAGGATCCCAGTGAGATTTTGCAGGAGCCGACTTCTCCTTGAAAGCCTTCCCATTTCCTATTTCTCCGGAGTTGCGGAGTGACTGCTCCGGGCCCGCAGGCCCGCTGGGCACTCCGTGGCCATGCCCCTGGGGGCCGGCGCATCCCGGGCGGGCAGCGAGGGGAGCGGCCGCGCCCGCTGCGGCCCCAGNTAACTAAAATTTACAGAGTTCTTGTTAGCTGATAAGCCTTGTGAAGATAAACTGTTTCTGCTCGCAGCCTGCTCTCCATAGAGAGCCACTTTTTTCTTTTTTTTTAACAGTTTTATGTGTCCTGGGCTCTACTCCTGTCAGCTGGTTCTTACTAGTTATTTTGGGTTTGTTTTGTTTTGTTTTTTAATTCCTTACATTTCTCTTTTCAGGTCTGTTCTCAAACATCTGGCTGTGGCGAGCTGTTGCTGCAGTTCTTACTGCTGCTGTCATTTTGATTTCATGTATTCAGTTTGGTAAGTAAAAGAATTTTAAGAGAAAATATAATTAGCAATAGAAATTACCAGAGTTGGGGGTTCTATACTCAGAGGGTGCTGAGGCCCTGGCACAAGGTGCTGTGGCTGCTCCATCCCTGAAGTGTCCAAGGCCAGGCTGGATGGAGCTTGGAACAACCTGGGATGGTGGAATCTGTCCCTGCCCATGGCAGGGGGTGGAACAAAATGATCTTTGAAGTCACTCTCAACCCAAGCCACTCTGTGATTCTGTGTGAATCTGTGATTTCTGTTTGAAATTGTGGGCCAGTGCAGGAACAACTCCACATGCTTCAGTGGGGCTAGGGAGGGCTCAGTTTTGTCTTAGTTTACGTTTGGTATCAAGTTTGTCACATTACTGTTGGTCTTAATCCAAGTTCAGGAAAACAAATAACAACAGGAAGATTGTCCTACCGGTCTGCAGTCCTTCAGAAATGACACTATAATAAACAAAATTATTAATTCAACTGTGAGGAAGCAACACATGCAAAAACTGGAGTTGTTGGAATTTTTAAGCTGTAGAAGAGTCCTTGGGTGATTCTTTATGATCATCTTCTCAGCTACTTCTACCAACATGTCCCTGACCATCCTTTTAAGGATATGTCAAGAGGCAGAAGGCTGCAGGATCCAGAATATATCATTAGTTTACAATAATTATTTTAGCTGGGCAGAAGTCACAATGCTGTGGCTAGACTGGGATTATTTTAGATGATGCAGTCAGAAAGTAAACCTTTCCCAGCTGGAAGAAATGGGTAGATTGTTTTTTGTCTTTTTCCAGTAAAGCCTTCTCTGGCTAAAGAGATCCCTGTGTGTCCTCCCCTGGACCTGTGTCCATCAGGCTGGCTGTACTTCCAGAGGAAGTGTTACTTCCTCTCAGAGAGTGAAGCTGCCTGGAACTCCAGCCAGAGCCAGTGCTCTTCTCACAATGCTTCCCTGCTGGTCATCGAGAATCATCAGGAGCTGGTAAGAGAAGCAAAGGAGGATCCTGTTTTCCCCCCAGCTCTCTTCCAGGGAGCTCCTCCAGCCTCCTCAGCTGAACAGTTAGGAAGCTGATGTAAGACCACAATGAGTCACAGCCTGCAGAAGACTTCGTGCCTCTTCTCCCTGAAAACAGGAAACATCAGTTTGAGCAGTTGATGGTTTAGAAAATGTCTGAGTACTTACCTGAATTAACTTCGGTGCTGCTCACAGCTATTAATTGTCATATTGAGGGCATCTATCAGGGTAAACACAGTTGCGTCTGATTTATCTTTAATTAAACAATTGTTTTCTCATATTGAGATAGGTTAAGGACACACAATTGGCAAATATGTTGTGACCTTTGGAGTTAGGAGATAGTTGCCCAAAGTGCAGCTTGGAGCATTTTTTTCTATATTATACCACAGTATTAGGAAAAATTCCACCCTGAACAAAGGCCTAGGAGAATATATTCTTCTGTATCTGTTCCAGACCTTGATAGCAGACCTTGATATTTTAGAATAGCCTCTCTCTAGGTCAGTTAACCCTATCACAGTCACCAGTCTCTGTGTATTTAGGTTTTAATACTGTTTCTTCAGCAGGAAAGGCTAGATTGTTGTTTTGCTTTTGCCCTGGACCAAAGACTTTGTATTTTGATAGCTGGACTGAACATGCAGAACTTCTTTTCTCATGTGGGTTTATTCCTACAGAGGTTTATGATGAAGATAACAAAGCAAGACCCATGGATTGGACTCTATAAAAGAAATGAAGAGTTCTTTTGGGTAAATGGAAAAGCATTAGACAATGAACTGTAAGTTGATGTGGAGGGGTTTTGCTGGTGATATTTGACTATGGAGGAGTAAGAAAAATAATACAGATGTAGTGACTTGTAGAAAATCTCTGTTATTATGTTGAAGGGATGGAGAGGGTATGGAATGCAATGAAGATTTCACATGGCATTGTTAAAACTGTGGCAGATGAAAGCTAGGGGATAAGTTTGTAATGTTGAGAAGCAGCATGAGGCAGGCTGATGGTAACAGACATTACAGAAAGTGAAACCAAGCTACACAAAAACAATGGGAGGAAAGGAGTTGGGGGAGGAAGGAAAGATTACATAACACGAATTCCTCATTGTAGAATATGTTTTGCAACAATACAAACCTGCATATAAGCTGTGTGAAGTTAATAGCAAAGAGATTTGGGAGACTGCTAAGACATGTTTTCATTTTTATAGAATGTTCCTGAGAAAGAGACTGCTGGAGGGAAGATGTGAATTTGTGTTGCATGAGTTGCTCTGTGGCCAGGGCCCTGTGTTCTGTGCCACCAGTGGCAGGTGTGGGGCACTTTGTTCCTCTCCCTGGCAGCTGTCCCATCTCCTCAGAGGCTGCTACAGCTCATCCTGGGGCAGCTGCTGGCAGGAATTGGCAGAATTACCATTGATAGGCATAAGCAATGAGATTTCACAAGTCTGAAATTACCTTAAAAAGTGGAAAATTTAAACACTTTTAAGTCTGTGACTCTACTGGTGATGTGTGACTATGACATTACTGGTGATGTGTGACTATATTCACTTCATCCCCAAGCCCTGAAGGCTTGATCTGACAAAGGCATTTAATGTGAGATGTGAGGAACACGTGGGCACCTCAAATTGAAAACTGCAGTTCTTCCCACTCTTTTATCCCCTGACTGGAATACAAACATCCACTGAGGCTTTCATTTTCAGTGAGATTCTTCCCATTCTTAGACTTCTGCCTCACTGCTTGCCTCAAACTGCCCCTCCTGAAGGGGAGGGTAAACACCTTGATATCTAAGTTCAGGTGTTACTACACTGGTGGGGATTTGTCCCTTGGCTTTTCCAGAGACCATTCCAGTTTGCTTGGCCTATCCATAGAACTTTATTACACTTTGTTTGAAAACAGAGTTGCTGAAGGAGTCCCTTACCTCTTATGTAGGGACACCTACGGTGTGGAAACTGAGGTTTGCTTCTTGTTTCCCCCCACTGCCTTAACCATGGTGCCTGTTGGGTTCTGAGGAAGGGAGAAATTAGAGCTGCATTTCCTTCACAGCTTCTGCTGGAACCTTTTAGCTGGATAGGATGATATGGAGGTGCAAGGTGGTAGTGCCCATCTTGATGGCACAGCATCCCTGAGAAAGGCAAACCTGAGTTTCATTCTCTGCTCTAAGGGTGTATTTGACATTCAGTGACCACTAAACAAGATGCACGAGTATTACAAGTCCTGTATTTTGTATTCTGGGCACAAGATACCATTAAGAAAAGACAATCTCCATGGTGTTCTCTTCAAGGCACAAAACCTCATCCACCTGTGGTGCCTTGCCTGAGATAAATCAGGCTTTATTCAAAGAGAATTCAAAGAGAACCTGAGATGCCCGTAGCTGCCTTTGCTCTATTGCAATATTTGATTGCGGGTATCCAAGTAATCCTGTCTTCCCTTCTCCCTGACAGGTTTGAAGTAAAAGGCTCTGGCAGCTGTGCCTATCTGGAGTCCAAAGGAGTCTCCGCCTCAGGATGTTATTTAACCAGGAAATGGGTCTGTAGCTTGAATATCAACGCAGTACAATAAAGGTGGACAAAGCCCCCACCCCTGACACTCAGAGCTCTGATATGATGATGCCTACACAGGCTATGTCTACACTTTGGGACCTGGAAATGTGTCCCAGCTCCTACCCAGAGGTGAATGACTTTTCTGGTAGTCAGAATTCTCTACCCATGGAGGAAGGCTTTAAAGATACCATTTTAAAAGCTCTCTTCAGCATCTTGATAAGTCATTTCCTTGCCCCATTTTTCCAGCTACTGCCCAGCTGTAGTTTCTTTTTGCTGTGCCATCAGTATTTACTCCTTTTACTCTTCTCTTGTAGGAGCAGCTGCAGTTGGAGGTTTTTGTTCTGCTTTTCCTTTTGCCAGGCTCTGTTGCATGGGTGGTGAAGTGGGTCTGTCTGGAGGGCTGCCAGTGCCTTGTGGATACAGGGCAATGCAGAAGCGAACACTGTTGTTTTAGACAGGATCACAGCAAATTCCTCTCTTTCCATTTGATGGGATGTACCTTGCATTGCATTTCATGTTTTGTTAATGTTATGTTCCATTAATTTTGTTAAATCCTGGTGATAATGCTGCCAAGCTGATTTATGTAGCTGCACTGCACCTGAAGTTATCCTCACAACACTTTCTTTAGCCAAAAAAAGGTCACAATAGATAAGAATATTTATTTACCTCAGCATCTGCAGTGATGGAGGGGAGAAGAGTTGGAACTGGAAGAGTGATAGTGAAGCTGCAGGCATTAATGTGTAAATGTAGAAATTGTCCTCAGTGCAAGGAGGCAAAATCAGGAGAAGGGAATGAGAGAACAGGAAGGGATATTTCTCTGTGTTTCCCTTATGCCCTGTGCCTGTCATGGTGTGAGGCTTCTGAGCAAGAGGACATTTCCAGATGGACAGTCAGTGTTTCCTTGTGTAGCTGACATTTTCAGCAGCAGCCTCCAGTGCTCTTGGATTGCTGGGAGCTTGAACAGAATTAGGGCACAATCCCTTTGATTGTCTGAGTCCCACACATGTCTAGCAGGTTGTCCAAAGATTAAAAGTGTCATTTGATCCAGAGGAAGCAAATTTGCCTGGAAGGAATATAACTATGAGGTTTCTAGAGAAGGAAGTATGGGAAGTTCACCTTCATTATTTTCTGTGACAGAAGGACTTGACTGTAGCAGAACCATACACATGGATACTGTCAGCAACTTGTGCCATTCAGATGTTTATTTAAATATAATCACTAATTTTGCTGGATTACACTTTTCTTAATTGCTTGTATTCTTTATAGACACAGTAACAGGACTCTACAGTATAAAAAGCCTAATTATCTATTTATTAATATGTTGGGGGGAAGGTGTTATTCTGCAGTGTTTTTAAATTAACCTGATTCTGAAGGATATGGTATGTGCAATAGTCCTGAAAAGATATTTAATAAATATCTTTACAGAGCCCCCGAATTACAGTGGTTTTTATCTTAATACTGGGATATTGAAATTATTTTTCATCTCAGGCACCATTTTTGGTGAAAAAAAAATTTGAAGCGAAGTAAAATATTCATGTTTTGAACATGAAAAAATCTTTAATCGTAATGTTGGGGCTGACATGAAACAGAATATTCAATCCAAAAAAGAATGCTTTTCCATTTTTAACACCTCATAATGAGTCAGACTTTTAACTAAAGGTTAAAAAGTGAAAGCTCTTCTGGAATCTGACTCCTCAGGGATGCAATGATCTTCTTCAGTGATGTTAAGAAAAGAAGGGTCAAGCTGCAAACTCTGCCAACTTGCTTTACTCAGGGTGGAGTTTGATGAAGTACTTCAATAGTAATTTCCTTTTCTTTTCTTTTAAATAAGGGACTGCTTAAATTAAATAAGGGACTGCTGAAAGAACTTCAGTAAGCCCCTGCAAAAACTTGTTTAATTACATGAATAGTAGCAAGAAGGCCCATATCACAGATGTTTCATAAGTATTGTGAAAACCTGAACACCACAACTAATTTGAGAGAAGCCAGCATGCAGGAGTTTGTTTTTGTTGTTAAATTCAGCATGAATCAAGAAAGATCTGCCAGAAAACCAGCAGTTGTCAACTCCACTGCATGGAGAAGGGTATGCTGTGAGTACCCTGAAGTGAAAATTTCTCAGCAGTCAGAAATTCTCTCTCTCTAAAGCATGTATTACATAGGTATAGATGATTATCTTACTCATTTCAGACTCTTTCCTTTTTTTTTGCTTCTCTGTCTAGAATGAACAAACCAATTCTCTTCCCCCCACGTGCTGTGCTGAATTTGGGGGATTTTTGTTGTTTCCTCTTACATAACAGCAGTTTCTCATGGGTCTTGAGCTGCTGATGCTGCATTCTGCGTGGCAAATCTGTGCTGGGATTTTTTTGTTGTTGTTGTTTGAAGGAAAGTCCCTGAGGGTACAGTTCACTTTTTAATCTGCAGCCCTAAAGTGCAGGACATTAACCCTCCCCAGGCACGCACAGATATGAAAAAACATCTCTGAGAAACTGCAGATGCCTTTATTTGTGTGCATCACAGCAAAGATGAGGTAAAGGCTCACCATCTCAAAAGCCATGTTTGACTTGTTTCTCATTGCTGTAAGGACTTAAATTCCAGTCGGTGCCATTTTTGTTAGAGTAGCACCTCAATTCATGACATTTCTTCATTTTTGTCAAACATGTGAATCTAATAAAGGCACTAGGTCAGACTGCTCTTAGCATTTTTGTGTTCTAGACCCAGAAATAGCATTTATTTATGACACTTCAATGCCTAAGTAATGCATTTACTGAGTGCACTCCCAGGCATTAATTTCACCAGTCTTTGGCTTTGGTGCTTCATCATACCATAACTGTGGTTGGAATTTACAATGTAAAGGGATAAAATATAGGTGGAGAGGAAGGTTATCAGCTTTACTTCCTTGCACTGCAATGTTGTATTATAACCCAAGTCCCTTCCCTAGTTAATCCCTTCATATTCCAAGGCTCAGCACCAAAGAGGATGGGAGCAGTCAGCACATTAACCACAAGTGTTACAAGTCACTCCATGTCTGCTCTGCTGTCTACACCCAGTAGCTGTGCAGCAGCTTTGAATAAGTCCAATAAATGCATTTTTTTTTCCAGCCCTCAAGTGACTTCTGTGCATCACAATTAGACCCCAAGGAAAAAAACCACAAAACCCCAAGCCCACAAACTTCAGCAAAAACTAAAATCCTGAAACCCGAATAAGAAATCCTCAGCTCAGCAGCTGACTGCAGGCAGGGGTGACAGCAGAGGGCCCAGCACACCCTTCATCCCCCACAGGGGCCACAGTTCCTGCACATCACACTGTTTATGTGCACAGTGCTCTTCCTCATGAGTATCTCTTCTCCTCTGACCCTTCCTGATGCAGCTGCTGCCAAAATCTGTCTGTGTGAAGGCTCAGCACCCCAAAATCCTCATGTGCCAGCTTGCAGGCCTGTTGCAGGACCTGTCTTCTGACTTCTTAGGGAGCAAAGCAAAGTGCAAATTTCCCTGCAAGTCTGATGAAAATTATTTACATCACAAGTTGGTTTGTCTGTAAAATGGGTCTTCTGATGAGAAGCTCTGCCTGCTGTCTGGAAATGTGGCTCAGAGCACCAGCAAAGTTGCATTCTTCTTACAGATCCACTCCTTTAAGGTGTGGCAGTTATCTGCCTGGATCACATTTTTCCTTCTGTAAACAGCGCAGTTCTTGTCAGCCTCGATGCTTTTTAGAGCTGTCCTGCTGAGAGACCAAAAGGAATGCAGTGAGTTGCTGGGTTTAAATTCAGCACTGCTTAAAAATCCGGGTGATGCTCTAGGTGAGGGGGGTGGATGATGCCCACTTGACCACCCCCTTGGAAGGGACAGCAGCTGTGCAGAGGTGGGTTGGGCACCCCCAGCAGGGACTGCTGGCTTCCGAGGGATGGATGCTTGACATTATTACTGTTACAAGGATAAGGATCCTCCCCATGCAACCACAATGCTGAAGAAAGCTGCAGAGATCCCAGCCAATGCTATGTGGTGACAGGCATCACCTTCAACAGAGGCAGGCAGCACATGGTCTGCAAAGTGAGAGAGTTTGTTGGCAGGGGTTTCAGCAGAAGTGTCTAATAATATCTCTGCATTAATCCATATATGAGCTGTGGCTGGGGTTAGTCCTGGAGGCAGAAATCAAGTTTCCCAAAATGCCCAGCAGGAACCTGTTGGCCTAGAACTGGCCATGAAATAGACTCTGAATAGGTACCTGAGGCTGCAGGCTTAGATCTTGGGTAATGGGTGCTTTGGGTAATTAGTGCTTTGGGTAATTAGCTCAGATTCAGAATTGTATTTCCAAGCAGGGATACCACACTTTGCTTTTCCCAAAGATATCCTCCCCTCAAAAATCATCACCTCTTTTCTTTTACTCTGTGATCTTCCACTGAACTCCATGTTTTCTCCATGTCTTTGGTGTCCAAGCCAATCCAGATATATTTGGTATCTTTGTCTTTGTTGTCTATAAATTCCTGTGGAATTATTAGAAGGATGTTACCTGACAGAAGAGCTTTCCTGCTGTGCTCAGGTCACGCTCCTGCCTCACGCACAGCTTTTATTTCCTCTTGAAGAGCAAGGGCAGGGATGCAGCCATGGCACAGCAGCCCCTTACATCAGCCCACACACACGATCAGCCTCCTCTCTTCCCAGAGGCAAGCAGTGGAAAGTCCCCAGCATTTCCTCTTCCCAGTCAAAACTACTCTGGCTTCCACACTTGGCACCTCTTGTGCTTCTCCTCTTCAGCTCTGCTCTGCTGACATTCCCAAACCCAGCTCCTGGGCAGAGAGACTCAGATCCTTTCCCTCAGGGGGCTCTTGCTTGTCTATGTGTACTCTTGACATCCAGGCCATTTTCTCTTGGAGAAATGTTTGGCTGTGGCCTGTCACTGCTGCAAGACTCACCATCTCAATTTCATCCTCAATGACAAGCAACTGGGATTTCCTGGCCAGGCAGTTTTTCTGGCTGTCCTCCCAGCTCCTGGCCTCCTCAGAGAAGAAGTAACATCTGCCCCTGTGCAGCTGCCAGCCGGGAGGACACAGCTCACATGTTGTCCCTGGGGGTGGACAGGGGGAATATTTAGCTCCTGCAGTGGATGGAATCCCTCCCCCTGTTTATGAACCATTGTCTGGAAAGTATTCTCCAGGACAAGAGGAGGATATATTGTATTTCTGACAGTAGCTCCTGGCAGATAGAAATGTAATGAAAATACTGGAAACTTTATATCAACAGAGGAGCAAGACTATCGTGATTAAAATGTTAGTTTAGATTTTGTTATCACTGCTCTGCAGGAGCACCATGCTTTCTGAGTTCCCATAAACTGCAGGATGTCAGAGAAATGGGAACAGAGACAACAGAACTGTGCACACCACACATTCTCTATGCTGGCAAGGAGTAAAATGCCTCACCCTGTCCATCTTCACACAGGTCCTCCATGAGCTGCTTCAGGAGCGCTGCTGAGACAGTCCTCTCTGAAGAAATGTCACTGCTGGTGCTGTTCAGACCATACAGGAGCAAACTTTCTGATTTTCCTGCTCTGTCCTTCAAAACTTGAACAGCACAAAGTCAAAAAAATAAAAAAATAAGACAAAGAGGTCATGGTTAACAACAAGGATAAGGAAATGCAGTCTTTGTACCCAGAGCTGGACTGTGAATGTGAGCATGTCTCTGTGTACATTGCCTGGTACAGACACAGTTATGAGCAAGCTCAGTGAGCAAAGCCCTCCTGAGATGTTCATGGAATGGCCTGGCTTGGAAAGACTTTAAAGACCGTCTCATTCCAAAACCCTCCTGCCATGGGCAGGGACACCTCCCACTATCCCAGGTTGCTCAGAACCCCATCCAGCCTGGCCTTGGACACTGCCAGGGATGGGGCAGCCACAGCTTCTTTGAGAGTCCTGTGCCAGGGCCTCACCACCCTCACAGGGAAGACTTTCTTCCCAATATCCAATCTAAACCTCCTCTCTGTCAGTGTGAAGCCATTCCCCCTTGTCCTGTCACTCCAAGCCCCTGTCAAGAGTCGCACATTTCCTGTATTTGTGTACAAGTTGACACCTTTTAGTGCGACACTAAGGGAATTTTTCTCTCAGCTCTTTCAGAGGTTTAACCATGTCTGCAATGAAGGGGTGAAGCAGGAGGCAGGATCTACTCACGCTGCTTGGCTTGTATGGCCACGACTCCCAGCAGGATGAGCACGAGGACTGCCAGGACCAGCGCCACGTAGAACCAGGCTGAGCACCTGTGCCGGCAGCCTGCAGGGAGGCAGGAGGAAGAACAGCTTAAGGTCCTGGCACTCTTAAACTTAACACTGGGGAAACAGAGAAATCATCTGCCTAAAATCAGTCTGCTGTCAGGAGGATGTAGTGGCATTTTACTTATTAAAAATCTGCATCCATTTTGCACACATGGAAGTGAAATCAAAATGTTTGGTCTCATAGAGCAAGTGATTGTCAACCATTAAGAATTTGCCTTTTCTCCTTTGACTTATTTTTCTCAAGCATTGCCTCCTCCCACCTACCCACACACACCCTGCAGGACCTTGTAGAGCAATTCAGGGAAAGTATCAAGGATGGGCTGTGGTGTCAGGGACAGGCTGTGGTGTCTGTCAGGGATGATTGTGGTGTCTGTAAGGGATGGGCTGAGGTGTCAGGGATGGCTGTGGTGTCTGTCAGGGGTGGGCTGAGGTGTAAGGGATCGGTTGCAGTGTCAGGGATGGGCTGTGGGGCATTCCTCCTCTCTGCTCCCAAGTGTTACTGTTCCTGTCCTGCAGTGCAAAGATCACTTCCCTAAATGCACAGGAAAAAAAGCCCCATACTGACACCTCCTGGCACGGCACAGGGAAGTGCATCAAACCAAGCATCTCTCCAGCTGTCTGGCATTCGTCCTGTGACAGAGGGAAACACTCAGGAAGCTGCAGAACCCAAGGAGATTTGGGGTTAAGGTGCCAATGCCACAAGACAAAGACTTGCACTGTCATAACCTCTGTTTCCCTGACCTTGCCTGCGTGAGGTGAGGAACTGCTCCATGCTCTGGCTGCCTGACCTGTCTGGTACGATTTTCCCTTTCCCTGGCAGGCAGGTCCTTCAGTACAGGGAGGGTAACAATCACCAGGCACTAATGGCACCAGGCATTACCGTGCTTTCAAAGCCAAATGCATCCATGGGACTTCTTCCACGAGGGTTCTAAAAAAACCATGGAATTTTACTTTGCTTTACTACATTTCCCATGTAGGGCACAAAGGCATTTTTAGAAATTATTTTTAAAACATCTCTCAGTGTTATTTTTAAAAGGAAAATGTAAAATCTGAGAAGCCAGGAAAAAAAGCAGCAGATGAAATGACAGATCAGCCCTTCATTGAGAGGGTGTACATAAAGGCTCTTGATAACAGGTTTCACTGGTGGGCAATAGGAAAAACTCCATCTATAAATAGTAACCAAACAAAATTGCGCAGTACCAGGAGCGGAAGTCTCTGCTCTGCTGTTCCCTTGGGGTTGGGGCTTCACATGCAGCTCAGCATATGTGATCGTGTTTCCTGTAAGGAGACGGCAACACTGACATTTGTGGCTGTGCCAATCACCAAGTGGAGGAACAATAAAGGCGGGGCCTGTATGAAAAGCGGGGTGTGTTTCCAGGGCTGCTTGTTCAGCATTTTCCTTTTCCTAGGCAACGGCAGGCAAGATGATGATTTACCACTTCCTCCTGCTGTCAGGCAGGAAAAGCCTCCTCCATAAGCTTTGAACTGTTGGGTGCTGTGTGGCTGGAGCAGGAGCCAGACAAACAGGCTGAAGGATAGGAAGGACTTGGATCCCATCCCACCCATGGCAAGCATCCCATCTGTTGCTAAGCCGTCTCAGAAGGTACCACAGGGGCTGGAGGGGACCAGACCCGCCACTGCTTTGTGGGGCAGAGAGGTGCCAAATGAAAACCAGCACTCAGAGAAATACTGCTGCAGCAAGGTAATTCCTGGGGGCATTCCTGACTTGTGAGTGTTTATCCCAGGATATTTCAGGTGCTGCCTGTAGTGGCAGAGGAACGGACCTGATGGTTGAAGGCATCCTTTTCCAAAAGCACGTTGCCAAAACAAAACCAAAAATGGCATTAAAATCTCACGGTGTGGGTTCAAGGCACATGGATTCTTTCTGAAGATGTTTTCAATATCATTTACCTGGGTATTTTGTAGAGCTACTGATTAGTGTTATGGAAGGTATTTCGACCTTTGGGACACTGCTTTTGGTTCCATAAATGGAGATATTTTATACATCTGTATCAAGAATAAGCCTCTGTGCTACCACCCTAGTTTGTAACCACTGGGGCTTTTAAAAATAAGTGTTGTATTAAATTTCACTAATCAGGAAAAGCTTGGCAGAAGAAGAGAGTCTCATTAGGTTAAAATGAGGCAGCATTTCATATGAGAATTTCTGAAGTATGGAGAGGTTTTACAGTTTAAAAATCCACTGAGAACCTGATTGGCAAATAAAGGTATTCATATAGGGGATACAGTCTATGCTTTAGAGAATATGACCTAATACACTTGGTTGTTTGCTTTCTTTCAATTTATTAGTTCAATGAACTACAGAAAATTTATAAATTAAATGTAATTGTTCTCAAATCAAATGCCCTAAAAGTTTTTCTTCTTAGAATGTAAATAATTTTCCAAAAACTCAGGACTTTTAAACTTTTACACGCACTAGCCCTGTAAATGGAGATACTTCTAAAATAAATACGTTAGACATTCTGCTACTATTAGTAAATAATTTGTCTCTCAAATGCACATTTATTCCTTCAAAGAATATCTCTAAGCCTGTAAGAAAAAAAGTCATCCATGCAAGCTGAATATTTAACCAAAATCATTCCTTCTATTGCAGTTTGTATGGGCTGGTATGGTTATTTGAATGCTGGAATGATTATTTGAATGTGAAGTCCTCGGAAGTCAGCAGGGGGTTTTAAAACACCACATAACCTTAATTCTGCCGGATGCTTCCACACCCTCACCTAATTCAACAACAAGGTGGAGATCTCTGTCAGCCACTGAAACTGAAATTTCACTGCTCTTCCCTGTGCCTGTTGTCAGGTGCAGGAAAACATCTCTGTTTATTGGAAGCTTCTGCTTGGTGAATGTGCAGACAGGGAGTGCTCCTGGGGAGGTCCATGAGGAAATGTTGTTTCCCGATGTGGGCCAGCACATCCATGGGTCTGGGGGAAGCTCCAGAGGCTCCAGGTGGACCTGGTCAACACCTGGAGCAGGCCACGAGGTTAAGGAGGAGAACAAGAAGTTGAGGGCACGACCAGTAGCAGGCTACAACTGCTTGTGGGTTAGTTTGGTGGTAGACTTGAACTCTCCTTGGTTTGTCCTTCTCCCAAGGAAAGTTCTGTGTACCCACTCAGGATTCCTAATCAGGCAGCTCTCAAATTATCCATGAGTGAACTGGGACACAAAAACTGCTGGAGTCTTTCGCTGGAAAATGGATTCCCAGGTGTGTTTATCCTTGCTGGGATTTGGGAACATTTTCTACTTTTCAACACCTGTTTTGAAGCACATGCACAGTAACAGAACCTGCACCTAGCAAAGCCTGTGCATAGATAGTGCCATTGCTAAATCCTTCTCAACACACTCTGGCAGAGCATCCAAGAATCCCCTCATCCCTGTTGTCCAGAGCACCTGAGTGACAGCTGAAGTCCAACTGTAAGTCCAAGCCAAATCAAACAAAATGTATTTGAGTATAATCAGACATAAGAGTGGGGAAGGTGAGACTGGGAGCTATAAACAGTGCAGAAAAGATTAGTTAAGAGATTTTGTCTCTGTATATTTGAGATAGAATAACTAAAACTTGTAGAAATACTGGGTGCCTGTTTTTTAAAGGGGATGGACGCACTGGAGTACGAACAGAAGAACATTCACAAAAATTATTAGCATTTTTGAGAAGTTAAATATTTAAAGGGGAAAGGGCATTGAGAAATCACTTAATTACCATGGCCAGTAACTTCATGTGAGAAAATATCAAGAGTTTAAATAGTTCAACAAAAGTTTACTAAGAGCCATCCACATGTTAATGATAAATTTCATTGGAACTGGCCTGTCCAAAATTGAGCTTTTCCTTTAGGCAGCATGATCAAGGAATAGTTTTGGATGTCTTCTAATCAAGATTTGGTGTCTGTCTCTCTTCACAAATAAGTTTTATCACTTTGGATACTGGGTAAAATTCCAGGCAAGCCCTCTTTGTGTTGCACAGATTACAGCAGTGCAAACAACATCCATAAGTGCATGAACACAGAGTCTAAGGTAGTATTTCATGCCATATATATAATAAAGTGAACTAATTTTTATCTTTTGGATACCAGTCTTGTAAAAATATATAAAAGGTATTATTTTCTGTCATTTAAGTGCATGTATTCAGAGCACCATCATCACCGTTAATCTCCATCGTAAGTAGAACGTCTAAAAATGTTCATTACACAATGTTGTTTCCTTAAGGAATTAAATACAATAATTACTAATGAAAGCATGAAAATATCCTTAGTCTGATGCCACAAGCATTTCCCATTTGCTCATAATAAGCTATCATTCATGTTAGATGTGATCCAGAATTTTGTCCAAATGCTTTCATGAATGAATTACATTTTTTTTCCAAGTAGTAGAAATGTCACTTCTTCAGAAAATTTAGTTCAAATCATCTCCTTACCCTGAATACCAGCTTAATCCTTTGGGGCTTTTTTACAAAAACATGAAGTGATCACAGATTGATAATTTGGTTCTGGAAAATCACCACTGGAAAATTAAAGAGAAAGAGCAGGAAGGTTTATGGGGACATTCAATACTTCCTTCAGTGACAGTGGCTGCACTTTAGAGTGCTACTAGTTTCTTGATTTACTGGTTAATTTACTGCTCCTTTTCCATGAACATAAACATTGATCTGATTTGTGGGCTAGGTAGTAATTCAGTGGAGCATTGTCTTGATCATGTTACTCATTTAAAAAGAAATATTATGCTCATTACTCAACCAGTGAACACTTTTTATTTCTCATTCTGTTACTTAAAGCCTGAGACCAGACCTGACCTGCTGCTCCTTGGTGGTTCTGATTTGGGAGCAGTTTGGCTGATTCGTACTGTGAGGATCTCATCCACTATTCCACCTCCTTGCCCTTCCCATGCAGAATCTTATGGCATTCTTCTAGTTTTACCCAATTTAAAATGTGAGAGAGTAAGAGAGAGCTCAAGACAGCAGAAGGTGTGTGCCCAAGAGGTTTTACCTGGGTGTGATGTCCCTGAAGGAGCGTGTGGCCTTTCCCTCGGCAGCATCGCCACGGCCGCGTAGGTGACATCCCCTGCCATCCGTGAGCCTGTCCCTCGGAGCTATGGAAAGAGCAGCTTTAACTCAGTCATTTGCATCCTGTCTCGGCTTTGCCTGCCTCCAAAACACTCACATGCTGTGCTATGGCTCTGAGGAAGGCTGAGAAACACAAAAAAAGGAAGTTACCGAGTTACTTCTTTCAGTGCAGCTTCAAAGCCTGTTTTCAGCCCCCATTCTGTCTCTTCTTGCCCTTCAGAATACAGGAGCAAATGAAGATTAAAGACCGTCATTTTCACCAATATATGAGAAAAAATCTTGTTTGTCAAAGCAGAGGGAATTCTCTAAGGAATTCCCAAAAATGGACTTACACAGGTATGAAAGGTTTGCTGGTTCTTAGGAGAATAGAGAGTACAATTTCTGTGCTGTGGCTGTTTTGTGCTCCTGTGCATGATCTGACACAGCCTATCCACCTGAAAGAAAGATAAACAAGAAGTACATGTAACAGTGTAAGATGTCTTGGGGTTAATGTACTGCAACCACACAGCTTCAAAAATGTAACTCAGATTCTAACCTGCTCCACCCACAAAGTACTTCAATGGTTTAACAGCTGAATTTAGGTGATATTGATGATGCATTAACATGAACTCAAAATAAAAAAAAACATGATCAATGCTTCTTACAATAATGTTTCCATACTTTACTGTAACAGTAGTTACAAGGAGCTGCTGTTCCTACATTGCTTGAACTGTTTCCTACTTGAGCCAACAGCTCCACAGATGGAAAACCTGAGTTTTCCTGCCTTTATTACCTTAAACTCCTTTTTCATTACCCATGTGTTTGCTGCAGGATATTTAGATGACATTGTTTTTGTCCTTTATTTCAGGTCAGGTAGAAGCCTCACAGATTTTAATTGAAACATGAACACCTTCTAAAGCTTAAAAATACATTTAAAACACTCAGACATGGAGTCCTGTGCATGACATTTCCTGCTCTGGTTTTGTACCTTATTCCCACTTAGAAAATTCCCTCCAAGTTCAACACAGAAAAGGTCTGCAAACCTACATGAGTCTGTTGAAAATAACGTTTATATAGGCTGTTTGCAGGTTTTTGCTACATTCAAAGGACCTGAAAAAAACCAAAGTTTGGGGCTGTAAGCTTCTATTACTGATTTTTCCCTTACGGTGTTAAGCGCTGGTAACGGTGTTAAGTGCACAAACAAAAAGGTGTTGGGGGGAAAAAAAAAGAAGAACCTTTGATAGTCATGGAACAGATTAGTCAGAAGTGCAGCCTGAGTATGATTTATAAGCGATGTATCTAAATCATGATGGGTTCATTATCTGATAATAAACGATAAATTGATACCGTGAGCTGCGCCTGATAAGGTTTGTTTCACAGACACCTACATAGCAGCCATACCACCAGGCCTCACATGGAACAGAACTTTGTCCTCTGAATCAGTTTTCCCCTGAACTTCTCAGCACCCTTTACAGCAGGATAGTTAGGCTCTGAAATGGAAAAAAAAACATAACCAAAACCCAACCCTGAACCAAACAAAATTTCCTTATTTGGGGTTTTTCTGAAACTTTAGTCCATAAAGGAGAGTTAGAAGGTGGGTTGTTTGAATTGCCAGTCTCTTTCCATCACTGCACACACACTTCAGCAGTCTCTTCTCACATGATTTCTTCCTATACCAGTCACAACCATCCAGAGGTAACCATGTACAGTCTTGAGGCCGTTCCCTCTCGTCCTGTCCATTGTTCTCTGGGAGCAGAGTCTGACATCCCCTGGCTGCCCCCTCCTATCAGGGACCTGTGCAGACCCAGAAGGTCCCTCCTCCTGAGCCTCTTCCTCCAGGCTGAGCCCCACCAGCTCCCTCAGGGGCCTCTTCACAAGCTGTAATCTGGGTTCAGTTTAATTTATTGCATGATCCACCTTCACCTTGTGTCTTTTGGGTTCTCCAGGTAGAGCCTTGCCTCAGCCTCTTCTTTCCTCCCAGGAAATGAATCTAGATTAATATGCAGACCTTACAGAACCCTGTGAGGCCCCTAAAATACCAGGGGCTGTGTATCAAACATCCATATGTCTGGGGAGAGGGGAGTGGTGTTTTAGCCTTGAATTTTCAGACTTTTTTGGCAGAACATGGAGATATCTGAGGGTCCAGACTCTCTTGCAGCACCTGCAAGGAAAGATAGTGGGATTTTTGTGTAGGATTTCTCTGCACATCATGTAGAGCTTGACAGCCTGGAGTTTCAGGGGCTCTGTGGGGGGAGGCAAAGGGATGCAAGCTCATGTCATTCCCAATCCTGACGTGCTCCTGGGTGCACACAGACTCCCCCCTGCCAACTGGCAAGCCTGAGTGATGTCACTGAGTGATGTTCTGGTGGCAGCACAGTTACCAGCTCCAGCTATGCACAGAACAAACATGGTGACAAATGCAGATGCCACCTCTTCTTGTGGGTGTGACAGCATCACCTTCACTGCGTGTGGAGGCAAAGGCAGACTGAAAACAGTGACATGGGCTGCAAAGCAGAATCCAGCAAAGCAGAATCCAGCCCCTCCTGCCACAGAACAGGCAGCTCAGCCTAGGACTCCAGCTGCACATTTGAAAGAATTTGAACTGCCAGTCTGGCAATAAAATGCAGTTCCCAAAGGCTGAGCTGCAACACAGAGGCTTCCAGGCTAAACTGAGGGAATCCCATGAGTAAATGTTGAGTTTAGGTTTCAATTCTAAGCCTCTGCTGTGTCACAGCAGAGCCTGTTTGTACGGCAAGGTGCAAAAGCAGCACCCAGAAGGTATGATCAGAGCTAGGGCTGAAACACGAACACCTATTGCCACAAAGGAATGTCAGTGCATGGTTATCCCACACTGCAGCAGGATAAAAAAAGTGATTTAAACTTTTAAACTCACAGGCTGAAATTTATTTATCTGTTTTGTTAGTCCTTCCCTGCTGTGCTCTATTCTGCCATACAGACATGACCTGCCTAGCTTCAGGTCTATCAGAGCTCCTGTCTCTTACCCTCATGGCTGAGAAAGTCTGGGTTTTGGATATTACTTTAACCTATGTGTTTCAGAGCACTTAGCAAAGGGCATCAATTCCAGGATTCAGTTGGAAGAGCAAAAATAGAAGGACTTGCCTGAGCCCATCAGCAGGCCAGGGGCAGGTGCCAGAAGGCTGCACAGCACTTCTGTCCCTCAGCACAGCACCCTTTTCTGAAGGTGTGCTGGGTTGGGCTGGGACAGAGCTCATTTTATTCACCGGAGCCACCATGGATTTGTGCTGGGAGAAGTGTGGGTAACAGCTTTCAGTAACACAGGGGTGTTTTAGCTATTGCTGAGCACTGATTGCACAGCATCTTCTCTGCTTCTCACCCCACCCCAGCAGCCAGGAGGCTGCACAGGAGTTGGGAGGGGACACAGCTGGGACAGCTGACCCCAGCTGACCAAAGGGATTTCCCATATAGCATCATGATCAGTATTTAAAACTGGGGGAAGAGGGCACAGAGGGGATGTTTTGAGTGCTGGTGTTTCCCAAGTCACAGTTATGTGTGCTAGAGCCCTGCTGTCCTGGAGGTGGCTGAGCACCTGCTGCCCATGGGAAGCCGTGAGTTAAATCCTTCTTTTGGCTTTCCCTTGTGTGTGCAGCTTTTCTTTATCTATTAGAGTGTTATCTCAGCCCAAAAGCTTTCTCACTTTTACTCTTCTGGTTCTCCTCTCAATCCCCCAGGTGTGAGGGATAGAGTGTTCCTGTGGGACTGAGCTGCTGATGGGGTTAACCATGGCAGCAGGCCAGGCTGATTGCTGATACCTCATGCATTTGTGGGTTGTTGCTTCAAAAACTGTAAAACCTGAATCCAGACTCGTAAGTTCCTTTCTTTCCATGTGTTCCAGAGCTCTTTCTGGAAATACATATCCATATAGAGTTAGAAATCCCTTAGCCATTAATGCATTTATTTCATGTCAAAGTGCTTTTGGGTAAAAAATTTCTGTCTGCTTGTGAAATTGGAGGCAAAGCCGTTGTAAAAGCAAGGCCATCTACAAATTCTGTAGATTGAATGGACAAATGGTGCCTGTAAGCACACAGAGTTTACAATTCTTCCAGAAGTTATTGGAATTAATATCGAATGGGAGGAATGAAGAACAAAGAGCACTCCCTTCCAGAAAACTTCCAGTGCTCTCTAGACTTATTTCTTTACAAGTATGTGACACCTTTAAATTTTTCCCCAGGAGGCAGAAATATAACTATGAATGAATTTTTCTTGATAATTTCAAGATTCAAAAACTCTTATCACACTGGCCTCAGAACAGATTAGTATAACAATGAAGATGATACAGCCCCTAAATTATGATGTTTGCATTGGAGGGGGGGTCAAACTTAAGGGAAGTTTGATGTATAAGAATCCAGCTTGAGCAACAAAGAGTGAGCAGTAAGATCATGTATTTCTTGGGTGGAGTTTACACATTGGAATTAGTCCAGCCTGTAATATTTGCTACCAGGGAACTGCAGCAGTGGAACTGGAGTAGGAGGCTAAGTGTGAAGCAGGGTGTTAACAGGAGTGCCCAGTCTTGTGTGGATCTTGAATCTGGAAAAACAAGGAAGTAGAAAGAAGAGCAGTACAGAAGAACAAGAAATCCTTTTCACTTCTAAGTTTATCACCACTGAGAGGTTTCAGTAAAGAATCCCAGGATGGGTCAGGATGAAAGGGACCACAGTGGGTCAGCTGCTCCCACCTCCCTGCTCCAGCAGGGCCATCCTAGGGCACAGGATTGTGTCCAGACTGGAATATCTCCTGTGAGGGAGGCTCCACAGCCTCTCTGGTGTCTGTTTCAGGGCAGAAGTCCCCTGCACTGCCCAGGACAGAAGTCCTGCCTCCTGCCCAGGTGGAACCTCCTGGGATCAGTCCCTGCCCGTTCCTCTGGTGCCATTGCTGGGCCCCTGGAGCAGAGCCTGGGCCCTGCTCGGAGCCCTCCCTGCAGACAGGGACACCCAGGGCTGAGGGCCCCTCTCAGCTGGGGCTCCTCTGGAGGCTGGACAGCCCCAGCTCCCTCAGCCTTTCCCTGCCAGAGATGCTCCAGGCCCTAAATCATCTCTGCAGCCTCCACTGGCCCCAATCCAGGAGCTCTCAGTGCAGTTGTAATAATGGACAAACTGGAACAATTCACATCACTAGCATTGCACACAATTTATCCTGCTATGCTGAGTAATTGGTGCTGGCTCTTGATTTCTCTTCTGTTAAAACCTGTTCTTATATAAACGTCCAGCTAGTATTGCTCATGAACTGAACATCAGAGCTAATTAACTGTTTGGAAACTGGATGTCTAAGTTTTCTGAGGGCTGGAATTTTATGATCTGAGAGGAACTTCCCTGGGGCACTTCAAAGAAGTACAGTTTAGCAAGAGAAGCTTGAAAGCCTTCCACCACAATCTTTGTACTTTGTTCCTTGCTGCTCCTGATGCTTTTGACAAAATCCCTAAAAGTTGTTGAAAAGAGCTTAGGGGACAGTAAGTTACTGTCTTACAGTGTTAATTTCAGTTATTCCTAAATATTCCTTAGATGTTGTTCCTGCAAACGAACCAAAGTGAAACAAACCAACCAAACAAAAAGCAAAACCAGACACAGACACACAGACACATACAGAGAAAATCCCCCAAAACCTATTAAAACCACCAAAACCAAGATGACCTCTAAGTGTGATTCTAAGTGTGCTGAAGGAGAAGGGAGCAGCAGGTGGCCATTGTGCTTTGAACTGAAGCCAGGCAGTAGCAGGACTAGGAAAGAAACTGTGCAGTATAAATTACACAGACAAGTGAACTCTTTCTCTGTTCCTTTTCTCTTCCTCTGTCCTTTTCTGACAAACTCCAGACGCTTCTAGCAGGTAGTTCTAACACTGCACTTTCGATCTCACAGTCCTCAAAACCACTCTTCCAATGCACACACACTCCTTCCTGCAGGGAGAACATATTTGAGTCTCTCAGGCCCCTTTTACTGGGTTGGTGGATTTAATTTCATTTATCTTACATTAAAATCAGGTGTCTTAACTTCTGGGTTTTTTTCAAATGCTGGAAATTGCTTCTTACTTTACCAAAAGAAGATGGTGTGCATAGGTCTCATTAAATAGCTGGAAAGGACATTTAAATATATGTCTTGATCCTTAGTTTGCTTTGTTCCTGTCCACTTGAAGAACTTTAGGTACATTTGAGCAGCTCAATGCCATAATTTAAATGGAGACTTGTGAGGCCTAGAACTACAGAAGCAGCTCAGTTGAAACCTTACAGTTTGCAGTATTTCTGTTGCACTTCAAAAGGACAAGCCTGAGCTTTTTGTAACAGCAAAGATCTGTTAACGTTGAAATTCACAGGCAAGGTCTTTTCCACAAAAGTGAAGTGGGAATTCTATCAAGTCCTTGGTGATCTTTTAAGTGTTTTGTCTGGAATATTTCTTTCTGAAAATTGAGGGGTCAGTGGAAAGGTATTTTTTTTCCTTCTGAAACGGTTATAATGATTTCTGTCTGCTGTCAGATTCAGCAAGGTTCAAGCAGATTTTTTTGGGGGGCCAGGATTACATCCTGGCTTTACCTTTAATGTGTCAACAGATTGTCTAATGGTGATAAATCATGGGAGTGCAGTCCAGGGAGGATCAGCCCTGGAGTGGGGGAACAGTGTGGGGTGAAGGAGAAGCAGAGAGGAGCTGTTGTGGACTGACCCCATTGCCCCATCCCCCCGTGCCTCTGGGGTGCTGGGTGAGGGGGGGAGTGAAGCCGGGAATAAAGCAGTGAAATTGAGGGAAGAAGGAGCAGGAACAAGGTGTTGCTTGAATCTTTTTGTCTGCATTTCTCACTATCCAAATCTATTTTAGTTTGTAAAAGTAATTCACTTTCCATAAGTCAAGTCTGTTTTGTGCATGATGGTAATTGGTAAGTGATTTATCTGCTTTTATCATGACCCATGACCTTTTTCCTCTTATTTTCTCCCCTGTCCTGTTGAAGAGCAAGAATGGGAGAGAGGTTGGATGAGTGTCTGGCTGCCAGCTAAGGTCAATCCATCACAACCATCTTACCATCACAACCATCTATTACTTTACAATTTCCTTTTTTTTCTTATATATATTTGCTAATCTATGTAAAGTTCTAGTAAAACAAAGGCAGTGGATCATGTGGTTATCTCAAGAAGCTCTTAAAAATATTAGCAAGAGACCACCCATGGGAATATTGACTGAAATTGACTCCCAAGTGAATTATCCTCCTGAACAGTAACAAACCAGTTTTAAAAGTCAGGTACCTGCTAAATGAGCTGTTCAAATATTTCAGTCTTTTGTTTCACTTGCACTAAATCCCCTTTACATTCTCAAATTAGTTTTTGAAATTTGGAGTAGAAGTGAAAATATTTTCATGTAATGACACACAAAGATAGCAGAAAGCCCACCCAGGGAAAGGAAAACCAATCTCTTAGTCTGACAAGAGTAACACCCCTCTCATCTCCACCCAAGTTAAACTCAAGGCTATTCAAAGGTGGGCAGCAGAAATTGATACCAACGTTGCAAAGATGAAGGTCAGAGACAGTGCCAAGCCTCAAAAATCCAGAGCACTGTCTCAGCAGATGGATGAAGGTCCCAAAGGGGAGCAATTCAGGAAAGCACAGGCATTTACTTTTAAACATAATGTTCCTCTGGAATTTTCTGAGTAGGTGTGTACCTGCAGATGATGTGCAGTGTTTTCAGAGACCACAAACCTTGTTCCTCTTCTGCACATTCAGAGAACTGGCTTCGTTTTTCATCCTGCTTCTTGTTACTCAACACACTTCACGCTTCAGATTTTATTTCACCAGAAAGAAAACTTCAAAGCCACTCACACAAATATATAAAATGCTTTATCACTTCCTTTTCTTTTGTGAAGTCCAGCACATACTTTAACTGAGTAAACAAAGAGCAATTCTGAGAAATGCAACTCCTTTCTTGGCAACGTGTTGTTGTGAATGCAAGGGAAAAACATTGGGATTTTTCCTTTATTTCAGAAGGATATTCATACTCCTTTTACTGAGATGATAGAGCCAGGAATAATGACAGAGATAAGCAACCAGGCAAGGACAGCAAGAAGCCAGCCTACAAAAAGGCAAATGCTGAAAGGAAGCAAAATGAGAGAACTCTAATTTCTATCAGGCTGGCAACCTGTCACTAGTGGGGGTTCCACAGGGCTCCATCCTTGCCCCTGCTCTCTTCCACATCTTTGCAAATGACCTGGACACAGGACTGGAAGGGGTACTAAGTAAGTTTGCAGATGATCCTGAATTGGCAATAGTTAGCACAATGTGTAAACACATTGTTCCTTTTGACATCCTATTTTGTTCTTCTAGTTAGGAAGCATCCAATCCCTAAATGCTATAACACTGTTGGATTGGTGATGTTGCCCATAAAATATAAAAATGCTGTGAAAGTCCTGAACCAAGAAAATCCTGAACCACAAGAACTCAGAGTTTCTGGTTACACAGCTGGTGAAGACTTTTTGTAGTGTTTGGGCTTTATGTCTGAGAAATCTCTTTACATGCCTGAAAACAACCATGGTTTTAGCAGGTCTCAGTGGTTCATTATCACTCAGATATGTTGATAAAATCAACCTGTTTAAGTCTGACATGTAGTAACATTTACTTTCATGAACGTCCTCACAGTGCAACATGTAATAGAACCCCACTTCTCAAAATTCCACTTCAAAACATGTTTCATGTAAATGAAGACCAAAATTCCTGTAAGTGCCTTTGGCACCATCTAAAGAAGCAGGAAACTGCCTAGAGGTTTTATGATACAGATCAAAGGACACTAAAGGTGCTTTAATAGAATGTAGATGCTCTCATACAGTCAGAACAAAAATAAGAGGAACTAAATTTTGCGAGGCTTTCACTTTACTAATGCCCATGGAAGCTCTTATCAGGCTATGGATGTTCACAAATTCAAAACCATTCTTGTCTGGTAGCACTGTGGTCACAAAGCTGGCACCCTCTTTTTCCATCCTGTATTCTGCCTTTGGATTTCTTCTGCAACTTCCATCTTAATTTTGCCTTCTGCAGAGCAGCCTGGAGCAATGTGTTGTGTTGTAGAATCGTGGAATGGTTTGAAAGGGACCTTCAAGATCATCCAGTTCCACCCCTCTGCCATGGGCAGGGACACCTTCCACTATCCCAGGCTGCTCAGAGCCCCATCCAACCTGGCCTTGGACACTTCCAGGGATCCAGGGGCAGCCACAGCTTCTCTGGGCACCAGGGCCTCCCCACCCTCACAGGGAACAATTTCTTCCTGATATCCAATCTAAATCAATTCTCTTTCAGTTTAAAGCCATTCTCCCTTGTCCTGTCACTAACTTTCCCTCTCCATCTTTCTTACAGACCTTCTTCAGGCACTGGAAGGTATCCAGCTCTGAGGTCTCCATGCCTTCTCTTCTCCAGGCTGAGCTCCAGTTGTCTCAGTCTGTCCTTGTGGGAGAGATGCTCCAGTCTTCAGAGCATCTCTGTGACCTCCTCCAGACCCATCCCAACAGGTCCCTGTCCTGTGCAGATCCCCAGAGCTGCACACAGGCTCATTTCCTAACCATCTCTTTCTAAAGCTTTCTTACTGGGAAATAGGATCCCATTCTGCAGCCACCTCTTATTTGTGGATTATTTTTAGAAAAAAAAAATGCAAATAGAGCGTGAGGAAGCTCTTGGACAACCTGATTTGGGACACCAGAAAATAGTACTGTAGTGTCAGCAACCTTTAAGCCTCTGAGTAATATGAAAATGGTTGCTGCAGGAAGTGGAGGTAACTTCTACACATAGGCAGCTCCTTGCCAGGGCTGAGGTGAGCCCTGCCTTTCTCATCCATAGCCTTCCAGCTGTATCAAGGCTGGATGGATCCATTGGTACCAAGTCAGAGGTGAAGCCTTGAGAGTGCAGCTGAAAGTGTCTCTAGTCTTGACAAACACCCACCTCTTCTCTGTACTCAGACTTTCCATTTGCAGCACCTTCTGTGCCAGTCAACACAAGTTCCTTAACTTGCCATTTATGTCCAGTTGGTGCTCTGTTTTTTGCAGGAGAAATCCTTACAAATGGGATAGGAAGCTGGAATGTGAGACCTCAGCACAGTTCTCACATGTATTTGATCCTGCACTAAATGTTACATGACCCCCCCACCCTGGAGGATTGTCAGGGGATCCTCCAGGAATCCTCAGGGGTGTTGGGGTTAACAAGGGAAGGAAGGAAGGTGTCTGTGAGTGCAAATAGCCCTGACACAGGGGAAAAGAAGCTGTTGCTGCTTTTGTCAGAGCCCTGCCCCAGCAGCCACATCAGTGTGTCCTGCCATGGGGCAGCCCAGCTGCCTGGCTGCTGTGGTGATACCCATGAGACAGTTTCTACTTCACCACCTCCCCTTCCTTCCCCTCTGTGAATGAGAAGGGCTGGGAGTCCTGGAGACCTGCCTGGTCAGGAGGGCTGTGAGGGTCACCCTTTTGGGTTTGAGAACATCAAAAGCTCAGAGGCTGTGGGCAGCATTGATGGACACTACAGTCACTGCAGTTTCTGCACCCTAAAACCTCTGGCCACAGTAGATCCCTATAACCAAGCTTTTAGAGAGTTTTGGTGCCAGCAGGAACAGGATTATGTCCGCTGACCTCCAAATAGAAATAATTGGCAACTAAAGACTTAATTTGAATGGCTATGGGCTTTCAGATTGATATCTTTGAGGAGTATGTTCTATTTTTTAGGTTTACTTTGCATGGCTGGAAAATATCTGAAATGGGGTGTTTTCAAGAAAGATTTGTTTGATAAGTTCTTATGCAACTTATAAAAAAAATTACAATTCTGCTGGACTTCAAGGAATCATGCATGGCCAGGCACTTAGACCTTCCCATCTCCCTTTAGAAACGTTTCAATCAGTTGCTGCTGTATCAGTCCCTCTTGCGTAATTCCCTCCCTTGTAGCTTTCTGTGCACAGTATTCTGTGTTCTCAGCACCTGGTCCTGAACAGCAATTTCAAGCAGAAGGACAGTGTGTGCAAATATCACTGATGGCCAAACAGCTGTTTGTGCTGCCTGAAAGCTGCTGAGCTCAAGTGAAACCTTTCTTGTAACAATAACAATGATCCCTGAAAAATGCCAGCATGGGGAATGTCTTTGGTAACAGAAAATAGCTCAGTTTGGCCCAGACAAAGACAAACCAAAATCTGTAGTTGTACTTAAGTGCAGTTTATTCAAGACAGTTTTTGACTGTCTTTTTTTTCTCAGAATTCTAGAGGGAACATCCAAGGTGCAACAGCTAAAAGCCCCAAGCTGCCTTGCAACTTCTCTCTCAAAGAGCCTCTTCCCAGAAACTCAAGGAGGGAGCTTTCCACACTGTAAGTTTGAGACTCACTGCATTCCTCTTAGAGTTCTCTTTGCATCAAAATTAATTATTTACATAAGTCATAAACCACCTGCACAGCTCCTGAAATGCAGAGCATGAGCTCTGATTTCAGCTGCACCAGAGGAAAGCAGGGATAACCTTAGGGCAGTTGACTGTGGAAATTCCTGGGTGTGAAGCTGGCTTCAGGACTTGGTCAGCAGGTCCACCTCCAGTGTTTCTTGTCATTAGTGGAACACCCACCATCCTCATCTGAGTGCTTTCCTGTGAGTTATAGGAGCCAGTCAGGCTTTAATCAATTGAAACAGAAAAACTCTGGAAAAAATATAGGACTTCATTCATTGTAGAATACATATAATTTAGAATTTATATATCTTTTCATTCCTTACTATGCAAATAATACTAGTTCAAAATAATGCAATTATGCAATCAAGAATAAACTTATAAATGACAGTTTAGGTCAGCTGTGCAAAGAATGGACCAGAATTCAGTAGTTTAACTTTTAAGCCCATATTCAAACTAGGACAGATGGAATAATAACAAAAACTGCTATGATGTTTCCTGCAGTATTAGAACTTCCAGGTAATCTATCCAAAATTTCATTGACCTGTTTTTACAGGAAGTCTGCCTGAAGTATCAATGCTTCCAGTGGGATTTCACAACCATTCAGAGTTTATCTTAATGCATCATAGAATCTTTAAGATCAAGGCTTTTTGAACATTGTGCATAAAATACTGCATTACTTTTTGGCAGAAGGCAGATGATTATTAATTTCAACCCGGCATCACATCCTTGTTGTCAGTGTCCTTTATGATATGCATTGTAGATTGATCTGCTCAGACTCAGGAAGATCTTCAAATATTTGAAATAAGGCTACCAGAGGAAATCTTGAAGGTACAGCATCCAGTACTTTTGAATTTGAAATATTTTTTTCTATACTCCGTCTAGGAAAACATATAAGAGAAAAGGTGGTTAATTATCAGATGGGAAAGCCTCCTCCTCCTGAAAATACAGGATTTATTATCCAGGGATACTAAGTTTGCATCTGCAACTCATAAAGATTGCTTAAAAGGGAAAAAAAGGGGGGGGTGGGAGAAAATACTTTTTTAATACTATTCTCAGTGGCTTTTATTCTACTTGTTCAGCTTTATTCAGCTCCTCAGTTTATATGCAAAAGCTGTCAAACAGTGGCCTATATCCATGGAGATTTATATCCATAAATGTGCTTGTTCTGGATATGAATGATATGAATTTATTCTCCATAGTGCAGAGTTCCAAAGCATGAAGTAAAGAAAGGTTTTCCCCTTCCTACTCTGCCCAGTGCAGGAATAACAACCTACTATTATCTATTTCAGAGGGGGGGAAATGCTGGTTTTTTCAGCCTAAGACAGAGGATTTCCTTTAACTGGGAGCTATAGCAGAGCTTTAGGTGCTGGGACAGAGCAGCTTTATCTGCAGAACTCCAGGAATCAAAGAGGTCAGTGTTGTGTAACTCATACTTCTGAAAAAAAAGCTAGTTAAGCACTTCAAATTTCCATCAGTTTAAATGGAATAGAAATTCTGATACATTTTATGGTGAAGTAGAGACATCTAGTGACTATTTTGTGTGATTCAAATGCAAAGGATTAATGTAAGAGGGGAAAAAAACTTCTTCCAAATTCTTGAATAGCCTTCTAACAATAGATACATCTTTATATAAAAAATAAATTTAGTCTGGCTTTGCATTACAGGCACTAAGGACAGTTTAGTGCCTAAGTACTAACACAGTTACTCATGTTACTTTGTTAAAGAATCTTCCTCAGAACAACCTGCAATCTCAAGCAAAAAATCTCTTTTTCTACTGAAACATCACCTGCCAAGAGAAGGGGAAGATGCTGGAATTAGAAGAGGAAGGATGTTAGAACGGAAAGTGGGCTGGAATTAGATGGTCTTTAAGGGCTAATCATCCTGGGATTGATTCCATGATGCCTTGGACAGAAAAGCTTCAACCCTGTGTCCTGGGTTGACTATATGATGCTTTTATCCCCAGTCGTCTTGTTCTGTTTATACTGAATAATAAGTTTTGTACCTTTAACACTTGTTCCAGAGAGTGAAGGGGGATGGAAGAAGCGCACAGTTTGTTTTCAGACACTGCACTCACTCCTCCACATTCCTGCTCCTGGACTGTGCTGTCTGCGGATGGACAGACAGCAGGATAGAGCTCTCCTTTGCTTTTAGTTAGTTTTAGCTAGCTGAGGCANCATCCAGCCCTGGGGCCAGCACTGGAAGGACAGGGAGCTGCAGGAGCCAGGCCAGAGCAGGGACACCAAGGGGATCAGAGGGATGGAGCAGCTCTGCTGGGAGGAAAGGCTGAGGGAATTGGGGTTGGTCAGCCTGGAGAAGAGAAGGCTTTGGGATGACCTCATTGTGGCCTTGCAGTGCCTGAAGGGAACCCACAGGAAAGATGGAGAGAGACTCTTGACAAGGGCCTGGAGTGACAGGACAAGGGGCAATGGCTCCAAAGTGACAAGAGTAGGTTTAGATTGGATATGAGGAATAAATTGTTTCCTGTGAGGGTGCTGAGGCCCTGGCACAGGTTGTCCAGAGAAGCTGTGGCTGCCCCATCCCTCAAGACCAGGTTGGAGGGGATTTGGAACAGCTTGGTCTGGTGGAAGGTGTCCTTGCTCATGGCAGAGGGGGTGGAATTACATAATCTTTAAAGTCTATGGTTAATGCAGAACTTTTTAGTTACCAGAATTGTGAAGGCCCATTCTCAAAACATCTCAGTGATATAAACTGAAAATGCCAGTGTTCATCCTTCTTCTATGGCTGGTCCCAAGAGGGCAAAATATTGCACTCCTTGACTTACCACCATGATAACTCCAAAGAACCCCATTTTCTGCCTTTATTGAGAAAATTTGAAAATCAACATGCAAAGGAAGCATAGGTCAGACTCAGCCCTGGTTTAATTCTGAGCTCAACAGTGCCCCAGGGATATGAGGATTAGCATGTGGTATAGAGCTGGTTGAAGAGCAGAAGTTCCTCTGCAAGAAGAATTCAAGGTTTTGGTATCATTCTAAGTTACCAAAAACCCCAAAAATTTAGGAAAAAAACCTCCAAAATTTAGAAATTTCTATGGGGAGGAAAATCCAACTAAAAAAAGCAAGTGGGCCTTATAGAAACATTTTTAAACCAAACTTTTAAAATTAATTTTATCCTGTATGAATTTTTTTTTAATTCCAAAAAACATTATTTCGAAAATATTTAGGGGTTTTTCCATCAATATCAGATATTCTTTCTGTTCCTCCCCATATCATTGCTTTCTGGTTTCAACCCTGAACTATGGAAGTTTAGGAGGAAGTGATCTGATAATCACAAACCAAAGCAATCTAATAATCACAAAATGAGCAATCTAATAACCATGAACTGAGTTTTCTGTTGAAACAAATTTTAATGTCCAGCTGGTTTGAGGAGAATATGAACACACTCAGCATGTTGCCAACTCAGGTTCTAAATGAAAATTATGTGTGGGCTGAAAGTCACAGTTTATGAGAAAATTGATCAAAAACTCAGTTTTAAATAGAACATACGCAAGAGAAGGGAGTAAGAATTAAGAATTGTTTATCAAAATCTACAAGGTGAGAATTTATATCTGGAAAAAAAAAAAAGGTTCTGGTTTCCTTCCGTTTTGCAGACCTCTAAACACTTATTTTGACCTAATGTGGTGTGATGGGAGGAGATCAGAAATGGGGCTGTGTTTTCTTCAGCGAGTCCATTTTGATGGCAGACCTGAGAGCTGAAAGCAACTATTCAAAATGGCAAGTGAGGTGCTCTATGCTGTGGTGTCGCCCAAGGAAAGAGTGAATTTTGTTTCAGAAGCTTCAGATACAGGTAAGATAAATGTTCATCTTAATATTACTTATTTTCCTTTGCTCAATGACCCATTCTTAAAACTTTCACTCTTTCTTAAATCGTTCACAAGCAGCTGAAGTCATGTGGAAAGCCTTTTAAAACTATTAATACCCAACTCTGTTTATTATATATCTATTGGCATGGCAAATTCATGTTTATTGATAGAATGAATGCTGAATTCTAGCAAAAGTGAAGATTGACCTTTAAAATCCCATTCTGGCTTTCAGAAAGATGGCTGAAATAGAATCTTGAACACATTAATGTTCAGACATTGAAGATCCTTAGACAGATTATTGGAAACTCATTGACAGTTGAAGTTCACTGGATGGACTTCTCTTTCCTGCAGTCCACTTACGTTTTGTATTTTAATTTGATTCAGTTTCTTAGACACCCGAAATATTTTTAAATTCTAAAGTGATAGGTCTGTTTCTATTTTCTTGTTTCCTTCTCTTCCTTTTTTCTTTCTTTCTCTCTTTCTCTGTCTCTGTCCCTCTTTCTTTCTCTTCTGAAAGTTCTCTGTTGAGAAAAATACAAGTCAAGATTTAATAGAACTTTCTACAATTTTGAAAACTATTAGTACTGCAATTTGTGCATAACCTACTGACGCCTTCAACTACAAAACTGCATTGCTTAAAAAAATTATTTTCAAAAAATAATGTGCAAAATATTGCCATTAATGGATTTAGGTAGGAAATAATTCATCGTTTTAAAACAAAAGTATCAAGTTTTACTTTTTCAATTCTGATAAAAAAATAGCTCTTGTTGTAAGAAAATTGAGCATGGAAAATTTATTTTAAATTATAGTATTCAGAGGTTCCAATAGGAAAGAAAAATATGTCCTGAGTATACCAGTAAAGCAATATTTATTCTTAAAAATTAAATATGTATATTCACTCATTGGAACAGAGTACAAAAAACACCTGTACAGGTATGAAATCCTTGTCTTTCATTGTTAACTCAGCTTGCCCCTTAAATTACATGACCAGTTCTCTGCAGAAGAGCTACACTGCCAGGACAATCCTTGGAACTCCAGTGTAAAATTGTCCCCTAAGGATTTACTGGAGATGCACCCTCATGCCCAGCACAACTCACTGTGGAAGTGCTTCAACTCGGAGAGCATAAAAGTCTGTTCCATCTCTTTTTATTTTTTCCCTCACCTGTCCCTTAAATTTCCAGTTTTATGTTATAGTTTTAAATACTTTCACACAGCTTTTAATTCAGTTCAGTGAATCATGCTTAAAAATTGCTATATAAATTCTGAGAGCCCCCTAAGCCAAGATCATACTTCTGAAATTTGCCAATATAAGGTGCTTGGAAATTCAGAATCTAAAAAATTCTAATGGCCAATTATGAGGCTAATTAAGTAACCAAAATTTCACACAAAATTATTTTCTTATGTTTTAGAGTATGCCAGCATGGTGTTTAGCCTGTCATGATATTTTTTAAAAAATATTTTAAATTACAATATCTATATTCTTGTCACTTCTGTGCAGCTTGCATCCCTGTTGGTGTCCCAATAAATGCTTTACTTAAATAGCATCCTAAAGCAAGGACTTCCACAGGCTGATTGCAATATCTTGCATGAAGAAATACTTTAAAGCAATTTTGAACTTGGCACCTATTAATAGCATCAGTGTGTCCTAGTGAGATATAGCAGAAAAAAAAATCGCCCATCTATATAATTAATATTTTTTCATGTTGTTATAGATATAAAACCATATCTATACATTCTTACAACCTGCATCTTCAAATTCTTTGTGTGTTCTGTCACTTTTGTACTTGAGAGCAGAAGTGCAGGAAACCGAGCCCTCGTCTTCTGCCAGATGCTGTTAAATTGTTCTGACCACTCTGCTGTTGCCTGTGAAAGATGCTCAGTTCTGAAAATGGGTTGGATTCAATATTTTCTGTAAATCTAAGGTTGATCTCAGCAGCTCTGGCATCTTTAGGAGGTTCCTTTTCTTCAAGCAAAAAAAAATTCATATTTCATACACTATCAGTGAGCAAATATTTTGAAAGTAGCTCCTGGGGAATGAGGCAAAACATGCAAAGCAGGCAGCTGTGGAGGTTGTGGTGTGTTGCAGTTGATATAAAAATACAGCTCCTTCCTTCCTTTGTTCTGCTGCCACACCTACCAAAAACTGCTGGGGTCAGTGACACATCCCACACCTTTGGGGATGCCCACCCTGACAACACTACTTATGCTCTCCGTTGGTTGCAAAAGTCTTGTAACACAGGATGAAGTACTTTTTAAAATGCTTGTGACCATGACTGTCACAGCTCAGCTTGTGGTTTATTAAGGAGTAAATAGAAAAAAAAATTAATTTAGTCAAGGAAAGTTGCCAGTTATTAACTTCTGCATAAAGACTGACAGATATATAAATGTGTGTGTAAGATATGGAATGACAAAGAAAAAATAGAACTCATAATAGAGTAGCTCAGTGTATGGTAACTGAGAGTCACCTAGAAGGATTTGTAAAATGGTCTAAAATTTAATAAATTAATATTATTTATGTATGTATTTATTTATTTGGAATACTGCACTGAAGAACAATTGTTGCAGGAACTCTTCTAGTACCTTCAACCCTTTTTGTCCCTCCAGGTGATTCAGTCACATATGCTGAGGTGAATATGAAATGGAGATCTGACAGACCTGACAGCACACCCAAAATTACACATTCAGGTATGACAACACCACAGGACACTTCACATTTTCTCATTATGTTTCAGCAGCCAAACATCATAATTTTCCAGAGTATGGGAGGGAGTTGTATTTTCTCTTTGCTGCAGGTGATTACAATAATTTTTCCCTGCTCTCCACTCCTGAAGGATGCTCAGAACATGCTTAAAAATCATTTTGCAGTAGAGGCACGTGAAAACTTTTCATTTTAGCAACAATTTCCATGTACTGCTTTTCACTTCTGAATGAATTCTGGATAAATGAACAGGCCAACAATAGTATTTGAAGCAAAACTAAGCTACTTTTGAAAAGTAATAGCCAAAAAGCAAAAATTCTGAACAACTTTTTGGCAATTCCAGAAAAAATGTGTCTGTCTTTTCTTAAGTTAAAATTTTAACATAGTTTAAACTACTTCAAACCGTGTAACCAGCCTTGAAAGAAAATTTTGTTCTGCAAAGTGAAATAATATATTGGATATGAGTTTTGACTCTTGTGTATGAGGTGAAAACGAAGAAGAGAATATTGCATTCGTGTGATGCATACAGGCAATTAATATATGTATGGAAATGCATATATTAATTGGGAAATGCTAGTGCAAACAAACATTTCCACTGGGGTTCAATTTGGTCTCACAACAAGCAAAAAGAAACCGAAAGCTTCACATGTGTTTTCTGAATAAAAGTGGCAGTCAGGCAGACAAGGCAGTGGGCCAGGTGGAGAGCCTGTTACAAAGACAAAACTAATTTACTGGCTTCACTGAAATGCCCTATGATTTTATCCTAGTGGATCCAGGCTTGGAATGCAGCATGGAGAGTGTTGTCAGAAATGCAATTTTGATAGAGGACCATTGACCTGTCTGCGTTTTGGCTCCTTTTTATATCCCAGTCCTCAATCCCTCCCTTCCTTTCTCTAATTCTGGCTACACTGTCCAGGTTTTTAAATTTTTCTTCAAGGAGTATCAAAATCCATATATGCTCTACACATGGATAAATGCTACTAGGAGAGTTCTGTCCTTTCACATTCTTAACTGGAACCTCTTTAAAACCACAGGAGCTGAATGTTCTGATTCTTGTTTAGATTGAGGAGCAGTTTAAATGGAAAGTATTAAGGAATGGGGATCAAATGAACATAGTGATCCTAGCCAGGATTAAACTTGGAGGAGAAAATGATGGAGGCAGGGATTTAAAGACTAATTAAACAAGTGTGTCTTTGTTGTGCTTAAAAATTATGGTAATCTGGGAAGAGTCTCTAGAATTTCAAATTACCTATAATAATTTTTTTTAAAGCCTGAATGGGACCTTCAAGCTTTCCTTGTGGATCTTCAGTTGTGCAACCTCAGACAATTAACACAGGATAGCACAACCACTGCAAGCCATTTTCCATGGAAAAGGCAGGGCATATTCCAGAGTGGGAAGCACTGGCAGTGCTGTGTGTGCACGTGGCAAAACTCTGGCACAGCAGTGCTGGCAAAGCCGTGCTCTGCCACTAAAGGCAAGAGGTTGTAGTTTTAGGTTTCTTCTCAACGGCTGAGGTGATAAAATTTAGGACTGGTCAAGAAAAGGTTTCTTCTGACCCTGAGAGTGTGATTTTAATAGTTACACACATGTTTGTATACATATAAACATATATATATATGTATATGTGTATATATATATATATATATATATATTTACAGGTGCTGGATCTATAGCAGGAGGGACAATGATTTTTCACACTCCATAACTCGGAACAAAAGTCCCCTTGCTTCTGCCCACGGTGACACCCCTGTCCCTTGTCCCTTTAGCAGTGACGTGCTCGTGCTCGGAGAACTCCCCATGGTGCTACCTTGTCTTTGCCCTGCTCTTCTGCGCGGCGGTTCTGCTCCTCACGGTCATCCTGCTGGCGGTGAAATGTTACAGCCTCTGACCCTGCTGCCACACCGGGTAAGCCCTTCCCAGCCCCGCTGGATTTCCATACGATACCTCGGCATTCAGCACAGGAGGCGCAAGGAAGCTCCCAAACCAAAGGCTGGTATTTTTAGGCAGCCACAGCAGGTAACACTCACAGCAGGTTGAGCTTCAGTGAGGTTCTCTAATTCTAGCAGCTTTTGTCTCTTTCATTTCCAGATAAGTCAGCACAGGAAGGCTCTGCTTCTTCAACAGAACGGGACGTAGTATCTGTTTTATTTTACATTATTTTGGCTAAGGAGACAAAATGGAGACATGCCATCAGTCTGATCACTCTCCAGTTATGTCATCACAGAGCTCTGTAAAACCTCTAACCTCTCCATATATGGACCAGACATATATTAATTTTATCTGGAATTTTCTTAATCCTGTAATACCAGCAACCGTCCAACTATATTAGTGCACGTATCAAAACATGGGCTCAAGATCCTGCATCAAAAGGTGGATTCGGGCCTTCTTTAGACAACAAAAATGACCAGGTGGAGACATACTTTTAATTCACATCTGACTTGATTCTGCACTGATGTGCAACACAGATAAATTTTGGATTATATGCAAGTGCAAAAACTCACAGACAAACCAGGTAGTGTGAAAGGTTGCACTGAGCTTTTTTATAAAGCCTGGGCTTGGACTTGATTTTTCTTCTTCTGACAGCCTTTAGTTGGATTTGCATGAAAGGGATATTTGAAGGTTCAAGACACTGAATGTCGTAAGTAGAGAAGTCTCAGTTTCATCTCCTCACTGGCTTGAATTAAATTGTTCTGTTCCAATTGTCCAGAAGAGCATCTCACAATATACTGTTTCTGTCTTGGGGCAGTAATTGATTTTTGTATTTGTTTGTGTTTGGTTTTTTTCCTCCCATGTGCCATAGCTTCAGTTAAAACTGAGTCCTCCACTGGAACTGAGGCACTGAAGTTCAAATACATTTGTTTGTAATTATGACCTTATTGTCTTTTGATATTATTTTTGGATCTTATCCTTTTTAACTTCTTTGTGGCAGGCTGCAGAGGATTTGCAGACCCTGAGTAGGAGGAGTCTGTATAGCAATTATATCTAGAATGTTTCTTGTATCTAAACGTACCTGTACTTTAGCTGTTGCTGCTGTTGGTAATGTACCCTATCTGTACAATACATATATGCACAGAAGTCAATAAAGGGATTTCGTAAAGCACTTTTGCTGGTGTTTTGTTGGTTGGTTGGTTTGGTTTCCTCCAGTCTTCTGTTAGTCAAAATGGAGGAAAAATAACATTTAGTATTTGTATGAGTGTCAGTTTTTGTGGGATAGCCCATTTATAGCACACCTGTTTGATAGATCTTGCTACTTACCCTCTTTTTTTTTTCTTCAGACTTACCCTTGCCCTCCCCTCTTCAAGATAAAAATGTAGCACATAAACCCAAAAAGCCAGAAATTAGGCCCAATTCACAGGCAAAATCATGAGACTGGACATTTAGTAATATCAGAATATTAGAAATACTAGATGGGTGGTAGAAGACAGTGCCAGGTGAGAGTAACATAAGGCAATCAGTGAGGTGTCAAAACCAAATATACCAATATTACTTTTAATAAACTTATATTTTTTTAATAGTTGAATACAACTCTGTCTGAGACTACATGACTGGTATTTCCAGGGAGGTCCATTTCTTTTACTCTTCTACTTGAAAATTTTGTCAGCCAACAGCCTCACAAGTCATACATCCCTCAGATTTCAGTGTGTGATGACCTGTAGAGAGAAGGAGGACCATTTAATTGATTTTATGATAATTTCCTGGATATTGGCTTTGTAGCCTATTCCTTTGTGAAGTATGAGACAGGAAAAAAAGATTTTTATTGTTTCTGGCCTTCTCATCATCCTAAAAATATTTAAAGTTTCATGTCAGGCCTTCTAGTTTAGTCAAAAAATTTCTTGGAGGTCTGAGACGGGCTGATTCCCATACCCACATCCTGTGATGCGGGATCTGGAGAGGCTGGATAAATGGGCTGAGACCAAATGGACTGAGGTTCAACAAGGGCAAGTGCTGGGTCCTGGCCTTGGGTCACAACAACCCCCAGCAGCTCCAGGCTGGGGAAGAGTGGCTGGGAAGAGCCCAGCGGGAAAGGGCCTGGGCCTGCTGCTCCACAGTGCATGCCCAAGTGGGCAAGAAGGCCAATGGCTGCTGGGCTGGGTCAGCAATGCTGAGGCCAGCAGGACCAGGGCAGTGACTGTCCCCGTCGTGGGCACCGGGGAGGCCTCACCCCAAGTGCTGTGTCCTGTTCTGGGCCTGGCACTGAGAGATGGACATTGAGGGGCTGGAGTGTGTCTGGAGGAGGGAACGGAGCTGGGCAAGGGGCTGGAGGACAGGTTTGATGAGGAGCAGCTGAGGGAGCTGGGGGTGTTTAACCTNCCGCCATCTTCAAGCGGCTCCGCTCCGTGCCCACCAACAAGGTAAGGGGCCGGGCCGGGCCGGGCCGGGCCGGCGGGCAGCGCTCCGCCGCGGTGACACGTCGCACAGCCGGCGGGGCGGGGGAGGCGTGGGGCCCGCAGCCGGGCACGTCCGGCCCGGGACAGCAGGGAAAGGCCCTGTGAGTCCTCGGGGCGGCTGTCCCGGGAGCGGGGTAGCTCTTCCCTGCCTCCCCCTCGTCCCTCCGGCCGGCATCCCGAAGGGATGAGCCCTTGGGCGGGGACGTGCGGCGCCCACCGGGTGCCTCAGGTCCGCTGCAAGGGTCGGCTCCGCTGAGCATAAAAGCAAGTTCCCAACCAGCTGCAACGTAGTGTTGAGTGTTTTTTTTAATTTTTTTTCCTGTTTTTATTATCCAGCGAAGTGGCACAGCCACTTCTGCAGTGATAAAAGTTTGTTGGTTTTGGATCCAGTTGGGCTTGTCCCGTGCTCAGGTGGGTTTTTCCGTGGTGTGAAGGTGGTTCTGTAGTGCCCATTGGGCTGGGAAAGGTGGCTGGCCAGGTGCCGCGGCACAAGTGCCTTCACAGGTGCCTCTGTGCTGCTTGTTTGTGTTGGCTTTGCGATGTATGCTGAGAACATATGTGATTTATCCACCCACCAGGAAACTTTGGATTAGCGTTACGAAGGAACACGTTGGGTTTTGTTTTCTGGGAATAGGAATCCGGATGTCTTGTCTCTGGTCCAAAACTGACTTGCACTGTTTGAACACAGTTCATTAAAACTGTACAGGTCTGGTTTCTCAAAGCAGAGCATAGAGGTGAGCACTCATCTTCTAACAAAAGTATTCTTAAAACTTGCCTTTGCAATGGGGTAAAAAGTTTATCGAGGAAAGGTCCTGGTCGCAGCAACGATGGTAAGAGATCTCTTACAAGCTCCCGAAATGCGCTGGCACTCTGCCTGAAAATTGAGTAGTTTAGCGCTGTTGTGGTGCTTTTTTTTTGTATTGGGATCACAGGAGAACTAGAAAGTACTGCCCCTGCGTGGCAAGCATGGAGTGCCTCGAGCAGCTCCCCTGTGCTGGACTGCTGGTTACTGTGTAATCAGGTGGATATGGTACCTGTGGTTGCTCAGGTGTATCTGTCTCCCCATGTCAGATGCCACACAGAAATTCAATGTTGACATAGCAATAGTAGCACAGTGTGTGCTGCCACTCACCGTGGGCCAGTGGCAAAGAAGTGGCTCGGTCACAGAGAACTTGATAACAATATGGTGGTGCCCGGTCTGAGTGACCTAAGAAGACAGAGAGGGAGAGTAGAAAACAGCAGCTTAGATCTCACAACTCTCCCACTCCTGCTTGTCTGACCGTTCTCCTGAAGTAAAAGTTGTTTCTTCCGTCAGTTTCTCCTCACATGTTTGTTTCCTTTCTGTTTGTTTCCTTTCTGTTGTGTTCTTCTTAAGCAGTTTATCTGCCCCTTTGGGGGGGCGGGGGGGAAGAAAGACATGGGAAAGTGCAAATATTGAAAAGGGTTCTGGATTAAAAGCTTAGTAATTTGCTTTAGCTGTGAAGTTTATGGGTAGAGTTTGGGAAGAACTGCCTGGTCTAGGCAGGCAAGTGTATTTACACTGTTCTGGGTGCTTTGCAGTAGTTCTTAGTGCATGTGAGCTTAGGAAAATAATTCTCATTTAAATAAATGTGCAGTTTAATATGTGGGTTAGAGTGTGTTGAAAGTTATGTTTTAATAATTGTCTTGAAATTAACATCTGTAATTTGATGTTAGTTCCCTTTATGATGAGGTTTTGAGTTCTTGGTGTCTTTGGGTGTTACATAATGTAGAGCTGCCTGATGACAGCAGGCTGTTGCTCAGTTGCATGATGACTTAACAAACATATTACAGTTACTAACTAGGATGTATTTTGTACCCATGAATATGTTCATAGTCCTTAAGCTACTTGATATTGTTAACTTGAGTGTTTTGAGTTCTGCAGCTCAATCCCTTTGAAGACTTGCATACTCAGGTTGTGCTGAAAGTCTCTTTGATTCTGTCAGACCTTTTAGATCTGTTCCTCTGAAAATGTTTTTTTTCATTTCTTTCTTTCATCCTGTCTCTGCTTGTACTCCCAGTGTGCATGTTGTGCTGGTGGTTTATCAGTAGTTGAGTTTTGTTATTACAGTGTGTGTTTGGGTGTGGTTTGTGTTGGGTTTTACCCCAGGATGGACTCTACTATCTTGTGTCCCTTAAGTCATTTTGAGATGATGATACTTCCAAGATGGGCAGCCCTGCAGTTCCCTCCCTTATGGTGGCATTCCTGGCCAGGTGGCTGTGCTGTGAGTTGGCCCTACCTTTGCTCTGAGTCCAAGTGCCCGTGTGGAGCTGCTTCCCAGCGGGGTCAGCAGTGGGATTAGTAGTGCTGATGCAAGAGAAGAAGGAAAGCACATCTGGGGACAGTGGCTGGTGACTAAGAGAAGCTGCTTGGGTTTAGATCCCCTTGGCTGAGTGTGGCACTGCCTCCTGAGTTCCAGCCGGGTTAGTGTTCAGGCAGCTGGATCCACAGCCTGGGAATGGCAGGGTATGGATCTGCCCTGGGGCTGGAGCCCCGTTCCTGGGCAGATTCAAAATGTAGAGGCTGAAAGTCTTTGTGTAACCCTGACCTCAGGGATAAGTGCTCATCCTGAACCAACTCATCTCTTCTGCTTGTGCCAAAAATTTCTATCGCTATTTATGACTGCATTTCCATAGCCAATGTCAATATTTTATTTATTTATTTGTTAATGTAGGTGCTTTGCGCAAGGTGGGTGTTTTATGATTTATTGACTGCTTTCTGTGGATTATACCCAAATCTCTGTATTTGCACTTGTACAAACATCTCAGTTAGGTCTTTGGCTGGTTCTTGCCCAAAGTAACTCTTACTGAATCTACACTGTGAAGTGTTTCAACATAAAGTAAACAAAAAGCATGCAAGTGTATTTTGAAAGCACTAGATTACTTAAACATATCCTTCAAATTTGTTTTTAATCAATATTTTAATAATTTAATTACACCTAAATCAGTACCAAAAATACAATTTGTTTTTTAAATTGAAACAATTTCTTAGGGTGGCTCTGAAATTGATTTTAATTTCTTCCCCCTGATTCTTCTTAAAATTTATGTGTTGAGAAGCACTTTAAAAATTGAAAAAACTAAGAAAATTAGTCTAAATGTTAGTGAAACATGCATCTATTTCTCTTGCATAACATTGATGGAAATAGCAGTTCCTCCTTTGCTTTCAGAAGAAAATTGGATGTTCCTGCTTGCATCTCAGTCCTGAAAGGTACATTTTTATGCCTGGGAATAATCTCCACAGGTGTCTGGTAGGGACTCCTGTGAGAGTGAAGATACTGAGCTGTGGCAGCCAACTCCAAGCTGATGCAATTGACTTTAAGATGTTGAAATTACAAAGTGCTCATAATTGGAAGAAAGGAAAGGGAAAAGAGGAGAATCTTCAGGTTATAACTGAACTTTTAAAAACGTGGGTGTTTTTTTTAACCACCCACTCCAGATTCTTGTTTCCCATTTGTACTCCAGGGAATTTCCACAAGCCTTCCAGCTGTAAGTCAGCTTTGGTCTCCTGTATCAAAAGTGAGACCAGGGTTGCTCTCTTGGCTTTGGTTTCAAGCAGAATCTTCTCCTTTTTTTGTTGACCCATCCTCCTTTGGCCTTGCAAGAAAAAGCCTGAAAATAGTCAATTTAAAATGAAAATGAATCTCATGTTTTTTTAAGGAGCTGCTTCACAGAATTTGAGAAAAAAGAACAAGTTCTGGCTACTTAGGCTGTGTGTTTTCTTAGAATAGGGCATACATGAAGTCTTACTCATTCTTCTTTTTCCCCCACCCCTTCTGTGCCATTCTTCCACCCGAGCTTGTTTCAGGGACTCTCTCTAACCCCTCCTGTTGTCACCTATTCTGTGTTGCTCTCATTTCTGCTGGATGCCAGTGAATGCCCCGTTTCCATCTACAGGAGTGGGATATGTAAATAACATAAGTGTTAGGTCCCTGTTGAGAGGGAAAGACAGGACTTGCACCTGCAGGAGCTGTGATCTCCGTGATTTCTGTGTGTTTTACCAGTCATTACCTAACTGAAGCTTACCCTTAAAGTGTTCAGTTGTTGGAAGAGTTAGTGCTGGATCTGCTGGTCGGCTGTGCTTGTGCCTGGTAAATTTGGACTGCCCAAACTAAATAGACTCACATTAAACTGAGGAGTTTAACCTCAAACTGCTCCTGGGCAGGTAGTTGAAATTCTTTTGGATGGATGATAGGTGATATGACTTGAGCCCAGACTCAGGGCTTGTTTGACCGTGTATGTACAAAAAAATAGAGACAAAAATCTCTATCCAGGTTTACAGAGGGAGTTTCTGGCAAGAAGACTTTTTAATTTTATTTTTATTTTGTTGTTCAGCTTGGCAAGGAGGTGCTAGAAGCTCTGGGGCCTCTTTATGATGTTCCGTATGTCCCCACCTGGCTTGGAATAAACTTTTCTTTTAGTATCTGCATATAGCCATAACTTCTATTGCTATCTGAGGATGCATTAAGTTTATAGGAGGACGTTAAAGCATAAAGTTGCAAATTGGCATGCTCTCAATTTGGCTGTAAAAGCTTGTCTCTCTGTGGAGTTATTATTAGGTGCCCCTGGGTGGATGCTTTTATTGTAAAAATACTTCTCTGCAATCTTTGCAGATACCGCTGAAAAAGCATTGATCAGATAAAGTCCTGTCATGCAGGAATAGATGTGTACACATGGAATTAACTCAGAATAGCTGTTTCTGTTTAAAGTTACTGTGTTCCTTGCATTTGATAATTGATTTGTATCAGATAATTTTTTTCTGGTTGTTGCTTTCCTTGGTCAAAGAAGCACAAAGCTCAGAATTGCTGAAAAAGGACTTGAAAGTCGTTGACCTGCGAAGTGTATGAGACACACACACACAGAGTTCTTGCTGTTTTGTCTGAATGTTAGAGGTCCATAATGGTGGCAGAGGGTAGGAAATTCCTGGGTTTGTCCATGCAGTAATTGTGGACCTGGTTGCTTTTTAACCAGCGTGGCACAGAGAGTGGAAAGGCTGATGTGGCAGTTGGTATGTGATGAATCATGCGAGTATGTGCAGAGGCTGTCTGGATAAGCTGTGCTCAGAGGCCTTCTTCACACAGCTGGATTGCCATGGTTTGCCCTGAAGGTCAAGGTTTCAGTATAGGAAAGTAGATGATGATGGCATTAGTCCTGCTGATAACCTTCTGGGGACTCAAAGGTGCAACATGAGGAGAGCCTGCCTTCGGGGAAATATTTCTTAACCACTTTCCTATTCCAGCAGTGCTGGAAATGCTGTGTTAAACGTGTGTTTGAACTAGGCTGATGTGGGTTCTCTGACCTGATTTCCCAACCTGTGTACAGTGGTTATTTTTGGAAATGGGGAGGCTGTAGTTGTGTGGGCAGATTGTGTAACTCCTCTTTAGATGTTTAAAATTAGGATACATGGAGTTGTCATGTCAACAAACACTGTAAGGATGAGTTAACAAAGTTAGATCACTGCAGGGGTGTTACATTGACCTGTAATACAACTCTAAGGCATAGTTATGCTCAAGTCCTGTTAGTGATGTTTGTTTGCTTGCTTTAAGGTGTGTTTTGACTGTGGAGCAAAGAACCCCAGCTGGGCAAGCATCACCTATGGAGTGTTTCTCTGTATCGATTGCTCGGGAACCCACCGGTCCCTTGGCGTTCACTTGAGTTTCATTCGGTAAGTATTGGTGTGTTTTGACAGCAAAATCCATCTTTTAATAGTTTTCTTTGTTCACAGACCTGCTTAGAGAGGAAAACCCATTCTTCCTTCAGCTTCTGATTGTGTTGGCTTTGCTGTATCTGATAGCTTCTTGGTAATTGTGTTCAATTTGCCAGCTTTGCTTCCTGAAGCAGCTCATTGTGGTGGCACCTGAGTTCTACTCTTCCATGCCAGACTGTCTGTGGTTCTGATACTTGGGTAGTGTTCAGGCAGTCAGCTGGTGCAGTAAATCTGCGCCCTGAGCTTGTCCTATTCCAGGTGAGTGTCCCAGCTGCTGACTCAGGGCCTTTTGGGGTCTGATAAATAACTACAGATTAAAAAAAAAAAAAAAAAAAA
>VYZP01066542.1:4154-37550 GCA_013400635.1 Hypocryptadius cinnamomeus
TCTGGGAAGATTCCTCTTCCATTTGTGACTTGTGATTCACAGGCTTATGCAAAGAAATGGACCTGTAAAATCATAATTACAGTTAGACTTGTAACCGTTATCCACATATGATGGAAAGAAGTGAAGGAGCTAGGGCATAAAGGACCAGAAATAATTTGGATGCAATATCCACATGGAGACTGAATTTCTGTTGCATACTGATAGCACAGTAGGATCTGAGGCAGTTTCAAAAGTTTATTTAGTTACTTTTGTATTGGAAATATGGGATTTTTTCAGGGTACTGTTGTTCTGAACTGTACTGTTCACCAAGAAAAAATTTCACTGAAAAAAAAATAAAAATATTTTAGCAGTTAGGAAGGGGCTTAGATGCATACTTAATTGTGGGAAATAACAGTAGTGGTATAAATGCACAATTTGAATACCAGACTAAAATGGTATCATTGAATATTACCTCTATGAACACTGAAATATTAGATCATTTAGTATAGGAATTAAGGATTATTAAACTTTTTCTCAAAACCCATGCTGCTGACTGTTTAACATAGTTTGTTTTTCTTTGGTTTGTTGGTTAGAAATTATCTTTGCAACCACAAATATAGACAAAATATAAAGGAATAATAATTATAAGCTATGTTTGCTTTTCCTTGGTTTGTTGTTAGAAATCTTCTTTGCAACCATAAATACAGACAAAATATAATAATACTAGCAACAATTCTGAAATACATTTCTGCACCAGCTATTGAATACCACAGCAAAAATCTGTGGTCTGGAATTCCACAATACTTAAATTTCACAGCTGTATAGTACAAGAAAAATTACGAGATGTGTCCTGTTACAGCAGGAATGCAATATTTAATTAAGTTATTTCAACAAGATGGGATGAGGTGCATTTAGACAAAGTACAAATTCTACTCCTTTTTGTAGTCACATCTGTACCTCAGTCACAGTATAAAATATTTTGATTTTAGCAACTGCTGTGAGGAGAAGCAGCAGGCATTTACAGTTTAATGAGACATTTAGGTACCAGTATGTTTTTTGGAAAGATTGGCTTCGTAAGGAGAAGAAAAGATGCACAATAGTTTCTTTATATGAAACTGCTGATAAAAGGAAGTTTGCACTAATATTTTACTAAGCTATGGTTGTGTGACAAGGCTTTAGTTAGTAGCAGAAAAACATTTTAAGTAACTAAACTGACAGTAGCAGCTTCTTTCTTCTTTAACCTGTTGTGTTACCTGCTTTTTGCAGTGAGGATTATCTTGCCTTTTTCTCTCTTGGTTTGTTTAGCATTCTATATACACTAATATCTACAGGAAACGGCAATAATAGTACAAAGCCTCTTCTAAAACTCGCCTGTTTAGTTAATTTATAGCAGTGTCAGGAAGCAGTTTAGGAAGGCAGTCCTGTTAGTAAGTGAATGTTGACTCTGAGGAATGTGAAGGAATAGGGGAGACAGGAAATTATAAGGAACTCTTTCCAGTATGATTAGCACAGCTCTCATTGGACATGCACATGGTAGCGAATTGTGCTGTTGCCACTGAGTCTAGTTTTTGGTCCTGTATTGGTGGTAGATTTTCTCTTAAGCACAGTAAGATATAAACAAACATGCTTATAAAATGGTTTCTGCTAATCAGGTCAATCAGAGATATCAGTAGCGTTCTGTTAAGTTATACTAACCTTCCAAGGTCACTTCACATGGTTTTAACCTGACAGTTTGAGCGTGTGCATCTCTTTCACAAAAAAAATACAAAAAATCACTTTTTAAGTGATGTGTTAGGCATGTTCCTAGCAGCATGACAACAGTTCTGTTTTTGTTGCAGGTTCCATCTGGGTTGTTCATACCTAGTATGGCAATTGGAGCAATAGCAGGAAGGATTGTAGGAATTGCAGTGGAGCAGCTGGCTTACTACCATCATGACTGGTTCATTTTCAAGGAGTGGTGTGAAGTTGGAGCTGACTGTATTACACCTGGTCTTTATGCCATGGTTGGTGCTGCTGCATGCTTAGGTAAATAAAATACAACAAATAAGGACCTGGTTTCTTCATATAGCAAAATAATTATTGAAAAATGAAAGGAGATATAAACTTGTGCAGTTTTGGAACACCTGTTTATAGGGTCTTCCCTCCAGAATAATACATTCACATCTCTACACAAGACCCTCAAATCCTTGTGATCTGAGAAATAATATGAAATCTAAATTGATGAGAAACAGGAACATTTTTGCTTTTCTCTTTTTGGTATCAAGAGATGTCATCACAACATTGGTCAGAGAAATCAGTTCCTTGAAATGTATGAAGTAGAGCATTTACAGTGTCAAGTACAGTTAAAATTATTAGAAGGAAGTGGTGTGATCAGCAGCCACATTTACATGAATTGCAAAAAATTGTTCTTGAAATTCATTATCCAAACAAAAGTTTCAGAGGTGTGTAAGGTAACACAACAAGTGTTTTTAACAAGTCTGATTGTTGAAAATCAGCTTCATGGATGGAGAGTTAAATTTGGGACTTAAACTTGTCCTCAATTATAACTTGGTGGCCTTAGAAATTAAACTTAAAAGGTGTTAGGACTGATTTTGCAAGAAGTAGAACTTTTCTTTAAGGAAAAGTATGTTTGGGCAATCAAACTAGTGATACAAATTTAGGTTTTGGAGAGGTTGTTCTGGTTTTTAGTAGTGCAAATTGAATCACTCTTGATTGAATTGAAAGACAGTTCATATTCTTTTATTGAATGAAGATATGGCATCAGAAACATTAGCAGAAAAAAATTCTTTTAAATAGTACCAAAAGAGAAATATAATCCCTGTCTTCTGTTGTCCAAGAAAGAGATTTTGTCAGCTCATAATTCTGTTCAGCTTTTATGATTAAGCAACAGCATTAAATTCCTAATCCTTTGGACAACATAGCTGTTGATTTGCTACCTGTGACATTTTGCATTAGTTGACATTTGGCATTAGTTCCATTCTTTTTTCAAATCCTTATATTACTGGATTTCCTTGCATTTCACAGTACTTTTTACCCTGATGTGGTATGGAGATGTACACAGTTTTATTCTTAGTTTACATTAAATAACTGTACATATTTTCCAATTGCCTTTATTACCTCCCTTTCTGTGAATTTTCCCTAACACTCTCTTTTTCACTTCTAGAAGTTTTGTGTTAATTTTCTCTATCTGCGTCTGTTGGTATTACACAGAAGGATGTTTGTCAGATGTCCTTCCATGTCAAAGTTCTGTTTGTAGGTCTTAACAGGAAGGCAGAAAATTCTACTATCATTGTTATCTGATACTCAGATGTTACTGGCTATCATTTTCCTTGCAGGTGGTGTGACAAGGATGACTGTGTCCCTGGTAGTTATTGTCTTTGAGCTAACAGGAGGGCTGGAATATATTGTGCCCCTAATGGCTGCAGTGATGACCAGTAAGTGGGTAGGAGATGCCTTTGGTAGGGAAGGCATCTATGAAGCACACATCCGACTGAATGGGTATCCTTTCTTGGATGCAAAGGAAGAATTCACTCACACAACTCTGGCTGCTGATGTGATGAGACCTCGGAGGAGCGACCCGCCTTTAGCAGTTCTGACACAGGATAATATGACTGTCGAAGACATAGAGAACTTGATCAACGAAACCAGCTATAATGGTTTTCCTGTTATTATGTCAAAGGAATCCCAGAGACTTGTGGGTTTTGCTCTAAGAAGAGATTTAACTATTGCAATAGGTAATTAACTTTCAGTATTGCATTATTATACACACCAATTTAAATTGTTTTATATTATTTTATACTTAAAATAGAATTTACTCTGTATGTTTCTAGACTTCAGGTTGATTTAACTATATGGTAATATATCTTCAGTAGCAGGCTCTGAAATGAAGAAAATCCTCATCTCTTTGTTTCTTGTAAAAGCAAAAGTTGTCATACTCAAGTAGGTCAAAACATTATCTAATCTGGTATTTTTTAGTTTTTTGAGGCTTTTGATAGTATCCCATTTCCTCAAGTAATGCGATAGTAACATTCTTCTTCAAAATTGAGTAATTCTCATTTTTTACCATCAGTATTCTGTGAGAATTACTGTGCAAGTAATTTTTAAATGTATATCCTATTTCTTTCTAACAGTGTGTTACTTACTTTTGTTATAACAAGGTTGTATTATGGAGAGATAAGTACAGTGTTAATTATTTTAGGTTTATGTTTTTCAATCTGTTTGCGTAATGAGAAATTTGTCCCTGGGCCCATGAGCACACAAGCCCTGTTTGGGACATCTCTTTCTGGTGAATAGTAGTGCTTGTGTGATACTTGTGACTATGCTTTGTGCACTGGCAAGAAAAATTTGTGGATTTGAGGCTACTATCATAACCAAAGAAGGAAACACGCTATTATGTAAGAAAATGTTACAAAACAGTAACGTTTAGTGCGTGAAATAAGTGATGGAAGTTGCATCTTAAATTACTTTTCTTTGATACATATCTCTTAAACAAAGACACTTGAGAAAGGGACACAAGTCTCCAGAAACTTTTTAAAAACATGTTTTGTGGACACAACACTGTTTACTTCAGTCAAATTTTTGCCTGTGGTTATACTACTGTGTATACCATGGTATTACTTAGGTAGGATATATACGAATGTACAAAACTTGGAAATTATTACCAACATCATACTGGTTTAAATTTGCATTTCCTTGAGTAAATGGGGGAATAGCAGAACATTCTTCTTAGAAAATGCTTTCACAGGTGAGACTCATTTCAGCTGCTGAGATTATATAGTGAAAGTTGCTTAGTCTTGGGTTGTGTCTGTCTTCAGAGTCACTGTGCCCTGGCAGCCAGGAGGGCCAAGTGTGTCCTGGGAGCATCAGGCACAGCATCACCAGCCAGGCAAAGGAGGGGATTGTCCTGCTGTGCTCTGCACTGGGGCAGCCTCACCTCAAGTCCTGTGTGCAGTTTTTGGTGCCAGATTATCAGAGGGTTATAAAGCCATTAGAGATCATCCAAAGGAGAGCCACAAGGACAGTGGAGGGCCTTGAGGGGAAGCTGTGTGAGAAGTGGCTGAGGTCACTTGGTCTGTTCAGCCTGGAGAAGACTGAGAGGAGACCTCATTGCAGTTACAACTTCTTCGTGAGGGCAAGAGGAGGGGCAGGCACTGATCTCTTCTCTATGGTGCCTGCTGACAAGAAATGAGGGAATGGCCCAAAGTTGTACTGAGAGACGTTTAGGTTGCATATTAGGAAAAGGTTCAGGGGGCTGTCAGTTGAGACTGGCTTTTCCCTGGCATTTTCTTCAGGAGCTGAGTAGTTTGTTTTTTAGCCTTTCCACCTCTTTTAGTAAATAAAAGTTACTTAATTGAGTGAGAAAATTAGTTGAATAATGACTTAAGCTGAATGGCAAATGGCTTTTGTGATTTTTGCACAACCACTTCCTGGGGATAAAGCAGTGGCTATGGAAATATATGTGAGAGCCTGGTATTGTTGATTGAGCTGTGTGTCTGCATTAACATCTTACTCCAAGAATGTAAATTCTTCCTCCTCTGCTGTTTTTCCCCCTTCCCTGTCTTTCTTAAAGAAAGTGCTAGAAAGAAGCAGGAGGGGATTGTTGGCAGTTCCAGGGTATGTTTTGCCCAGCATACCCCATCGCTTCCAGCAGAAAGCCCTCGACCTTTGAAGCTCAGAAGCATACTTGATATGAGCCCTTTCACCGTGACAGACCACACACCAATGGAAATAGTGGTGGATATTTTCCGCAAGCTGGGTCTGAGGCAGTGCCTTGTAACACACAATGGGTGAGTAAAGCGGCAGCAATGCTGTGCATTTTTTTAGATACAGTAATTTTCACTTCCAGAATCAGAATATTTGAACCAGGATATACACCAGGATCATGGTATTTGAACCTGTAAGTTTGGTATTGCAACTGAGGACCCCAGCTGTTCATTAAGAACGTGCTGTGCTGTAGCACCTCTCTGAAATTCTTACGCCTTCCTTTTGTTCCAAGTAAGCAGGCAGATGATTTCAGTCATTTTGTGATGTTCTGGTAAAAATTTACTGCCATTCAGCAAGCTTGGTCTGTGCAACTTGCTTGTATAGGAGACACAAGTTGTCTTGCAGAAATTTAGTCTTGTGCGCTGCAGAGTCTAAGGCCTGTATTTCCTGGTTATTATCTATGTTCTGGCAATGTGCAGTGTATCAGCAGTTACTGAATATCCACAAATACTGGGTTCATAAAGAGTAGAGGAGAAAACTGTTGAGTCAGTATCTCTTCTTCTGGAGTCTAGTGATGGCAATTACCACCAAGCTTTTGTTTTTTGGAATACTAACAACTAAACTGCTGCTAGTTCTGGAACTTCAGTCTGCAACTTTTGTTTCTACAATTCAAAATATTTCAGGAAAGTAGTTTTAAGATTTAGAATGTTTGTAAATGAGACTGTTGGGAGTTGTCCTGTGATTATCTACTAAATAAATCAGTCCCCGGCATGGAAACTAAATGTTCATTGTAATTGCCTTTTATCTAAACTGCTCCTTGTTTTTTTTTACATGATCTTTTTCTGTGCAGCTGTTCCTTTAACATTCTGCTTTCCTGTATCTCTTGCATTAAACACTTGACATGCAACATCAAAGCTACTACCATAGTATCTTGCTTTCCCTTTGGCATGTCTTTTAAGGCACCTGGGGAGTGAAATGTTGTCTGCTCATTCACATGTTTAGGATTGATCAATGTCCTTGGGACAAGAAATCTGAAATGACTGGGACTTTCTTAGTTTTCCTGTGTGCAAAAAGTCTGCTGCTATATGTGGCGAGTATTTAAATATTGGTTTCCAAGTTGGGTTTGTTTTCAGATGTATTTTAAAACAAATTTATTTAAATGTTCTTCTGTCTGTTTTTTTGGGGGGGGTTTTTTGTTTGTTTGTTTGTTGTTTTGTTTTTTTGTTTTTTTTTTTAATTTTTTAATTTTTTTTTTCTTCAATGCATCTCTGTATGGAATGGCAAATAGTTTTCCAGAAGCCTTTCTCTGGTAGGGAAAGGACATAATAATCTGACACTGACACTTAGAAGTTAGTGTGGGCATGCAGTTATTCTTGTTTTGGGGAGGAAATTGGAATCGATAGAACTTGACTGAAAAATATTTACTATGATTTTTTTTCATAGTTTCTGTTGTGGTTTGAGTGCTCAAGCATTGACATTGATGCTAAAATCTTCTCTAGAGAAAGCTTGATTGTGCAAAGCTATGTCAAGCTCTGCTATAAATTTTGAACTATTTTGTGATAAAGTAACAGGAATGGCTTTAATATTTATTTTATCCTGCTTCAGTTTACAAATTTGTGACATTCCACAAGCACACTGTCCATTACAAGAAGAGCAGATCATAAATACTAGTACTGGTGGTGTTTAGCCATGTTATAGAGCCTTGTGGACATCAAGGACTCCTTTATATTTTGGCTGGCAGATTTCCTGCCAACTAAATATACCTGTTTAAAGACTTGCATCAACATACTGGTTCCAGTCCAGACTGGATTGTACAGAAATTGGTGCAGATGACAGAGAGAAGACTGAGCCGTACTCCTCCAAATTTGTATCAGAATATCCATTCCAGGGAGTTGCTCTTGATTTGTCCTGTCATGAACAAGAAATTTGTTGGAATTTGTCTGTTTCTAAGGACACCAGATAGTCCAGCTCTGTAGGGCAGCTTTGAACCTCAGTTGCTATGACTTTACGCAGTTATTACTTTGTTCATCTACTGTGGCTTGTTAAAATGTCAATAATTATCTGTACGTGTGAGGAGAAATAACTATTAAATGAAGGAAATACAAAGTAGATTTTAGTTTCAGTACCTTTAAAACCCAAAAATATGTGCATTTAGGGTGAAGGGATAAAGTTTGCTACCCTGATGTGTACCTGATACAAGAAACATACTGCCCTGGGGTGGTTGAAAAGCCAATTGTGTTCAGCATTTTGGGAGAAAAAGGAAAAAAGCAAAATCTAGGAAAGGGAACTGACTTTCAAATAAATTCTCATGTAATTATCTCATTAGCTTTCCTGCAACCATTCTTTTTTTTTTTTTTTTTAAGTTTGCTCTAATCCTTTTTCATTAGAACTTTTTTTTTTTTTCCATTTGATTTCACACAGTTATTAGCATAACATAATCTGTTGCAGGATTGTCTTGGGGATCATCACAAAGAAGAACATATTAGAGCATCTCGAGCAACTAAAGCAGCACGTCGAACCCTTGGTGATTAGATATATCAGATCTCATAATTAGACACATTAGAAGTCAGGAAGCATGAAACTTGTGAACTGTTCAGGGCTTTTATGGTATCGGCTGAACAATGAAATCTTCTTATGCTCAAAATTTGTATTGAACATAAAACAACGTGCAAAATCCTTTTGTAGAAAAGAAGCTGTAAATGTGAACATACTGTTAGTCACAACATTAAAGGAAAGTAAACAATAAACTTTCTCATACTTGTGTTGATGAGATCACATCGATCCAGCTGGTTGATCTCTTGAATTCCCGAGGTGGGAAGGCACACAGCTAGGAATACTTTTTCCCTGCCTAATGCAAATTAAGATTTTTGTATATGCCAATTTCTTTTTCTGATTTGGGCAGCTTTAAATAGCTGTTAAATAGCAAAGTATCACAACTTTTGAGAAGGAGAGATAAGCATGTTTTAATTGCATCATTAGATCTTCCCTGTAATCCCCCTTTATTAACACAATTTTTTGAAAATATTCTTATTTTTTAGCAAAGTCCTGTGATTTTATGTAAAGTCTGTGATTCTGCCGCTGTTACCTACAGCAGTCAGTGTAATTCTTTACAAAATGTGCAGTGACACCAGCCACCAAGTGGCCTGCTACTGTGTTGACTGTTGACTTCACAATCTAGATATGGTTTTAACCATGATGTTGTGAACTAACCCCTTAGATAGGTGGTACACTTTGTCTTAATTTGGACATGGGTTGCTAGTTCCATGTCTACTAAACATACCCACCATGTTTAGCTGCTTAAGTGCAAAACATGCTAATTATGTTCTCATTTTATGCTAATATTTCACAAGTATTTCATGCGTCCTTTAATAAGACAAATTGAAATGTACTAACCAGAATAACAAGGGCAGCAGCTCATTCGTTCTGCTCTTTGCTTCTCTTGTGATATTATCCTTTTGGACAGTCTCACTCTATTTGATGTTTTGCAGTTATAGTTTTAAAAGACCCTGTCATAAGAGCACAGTATCGAAATTGGAAAACGAAAATTTTATTATTCACAGTTTATTTTTTTCCAAAGCCATGAACTCCAAAAACTAATTAACTGTTGTTTATTATACAAAAGTTTTGTGGCCAGTACAGTGTGCTCCTATGAATACATTCAATCTGAGCCAGTGTGTCAGACTGGAAGGATCCTTCTGGTTTAAAAAAGGAGGGAAGGGGAGTTTGATTTGCTTGATTTGGGGCCATCAAGCAGTAGTACATCACTTCTGATGGCTAGGTTGGAACATGCCTCCCTTATGAGATGGGATCACTATCACTTCTTTTTCATACCTCTCTTTTCTTTGTTCCCCTTTGTTACTTTTTTGTTGGCATATGCTAATAAAAATTTGATTTTTGTAGAAATAAAAAGTTAAATAAAAATTGTAATGGGCTCAACTTGTATGACTTGTATTTCATTAAAATGGACTACAGCTGTCAGAGACCATTTGATACAGTGTCTCAGCATTGCTGTGTTTTATCAAACTGGTGGTTCCTCAACATTTTGATAAATAAAATGTTTCTGTTTAAATAAGAAAATCAGGCTGTTTACTTTTGCTCTATTCCTGTCAACAAAAAGGACTTGGCTACAGATTTCTTCTACTTCATTATTTTCCTGCTTGGATTAATATCAGTCTTCCATTTATCCTTTTCAGGCGCCTCCTTGGCATTATAACAAAAAAAGATATCCTCCGTCATATGGCCCAGACGGCAAACCAAGACCCCGCCTCCATAATGTTCAACTGAAACCCATAGCTGAGGAGAGAGAGGAAACGGAAGAGGAGGTTCATTTGTTGAATAGCACAACACTTTAGTCTGGGGAAAACTTCTAAAATCAGAGACGAGCTGGGTTTTTACATAACAGTGCTGCTGGCAATCAGGAGTCAGTCTGGGGGAGCATGTGGCGAGGAGGAAGGCTGATGGGAGTGTGGGAAGGGAGAGCTGCTCTCCTGCACTGGATGCGTCCCGAGACATCAGGTCTGCCATGATAGTGCAGTGGGTGAGCCGTGCAAAGTGGTGCCATTCTCCAGCCCAGCCTGGTACTTCAGCATTGAAGAGAAGTGTTATTAATCCCTGTTTCTGGAGGGATCATTCTGAATTGAGCCATCTTGTGGAGACTGAAAGGTCTTGCCCTTTTTACCATTGAGAACTGTTGTGTTAACTCATGAAACGTATTAACTATTACTCGTCACCTTTCTACATTCCAGAAGAGCTTTATTTCTCTCTCTCCTGAGCCGTAACAAAGCCTCTTTAAAATTGGTGTGCCCTTTTGAAGCAGTTGTTTCTCATATTGAGATGTACTGTGAGTTACTGAGGTGTGATCACAAGAAGGGAGGTTTTTCTTGTGCCATTAGATGTCTAAGTTCGTACATCACTAAATGCTTGGGGCAGTGCAGATCCACTGCAACAAAACCAGACTGAACAGGTAATACTTTCCAAGAACCACGTGAGACTTCTTTCAATCTGTGTGCTGTCATGATAGAAAACTAAAACCAGGTGAAACCAATATTTTAAAGAAAGATACTGGTTTTGCTGCAGAAAATATCAATAATGTGACCTGGTCTTATGCAATTTTTGTATTATTGAACACACTATGATATATACCAATGTTGTGCAGTATAAGGAAAAATACTGCTATTCTACTAGTTTAAGAGCTGGAACAATTCTGTATACGTGTATCTGGTAAAAAAATGCATGCTTCAACACTGGAGATCTTTTCCCCCCCTGTAAAATTTGAGAATGGTCATTTTTATTTTTTCTTCTCCACAAAAGATGTTCCACTGCTGACATGGTAGGAAGAAATGTAACTCATAATTTGCACTAAATGTATATTATTTTTCTTGAAGTTTTACCATTCTTTATTTATATTTGTATGGATTAAAAAAATCTATTAAATACAAATCAGTTAATATCTCACATAACTAATTACCTTTTTAATGTGATTTTATAGAATAATTCATAATCCTCTGCAAGTAACAGAGGATTAGCAAATGTTTACAACTAGATGAAGGGTTTCCAGAAAACGGCTTCTTTATGATCCAACATACATACAAGATCATTTTCAAATGTAACTTTTCACTGCCGTTACCTTGGATTTCCTTCTTTCTTTACTAGCAGATAACTGGAACAGTAATAGTAGGGTTTTATTTAAAAAAAAACCTGCAGGGTTTTAAAACTAATAGGAGAAAGCAACTATTAGATTGCTTTTGACTGTTCTTTTCTCCCAAGTATATAAAGGTGTAAATTATATGTAGTCACACCTGAGCAGCAGGGCAGAATTGAATCCAGTACTTGAAACTTTGGTAGGACTTTAAAATTCAGCAGCAACACACACACACTCGGAGGTGAACTGACAGATCCCTAACTTCTTTACAGTACATTGTTTTCTTTCCTATTCATTTTACAAGACCACCACCACCGGATGCAGAGGAAAAATGACATTATGCTATAAGCCTAAATTAGGAAGGAAAAAAATTAAATCTGGCTGACAAAAAAAATCATGTTTTGTAATACGAGGTTGGATAAAATTTCTTTCTTTTAACAATTACGCTCACAAGACTGCAAAAATGGCAAGAATATAAACACTAAAAGTCTAACATAATAATCTTAATATCTCTAAGGCATTCATCACAGTTACCTCAAACATCTTTACTCACTAAGTACTCAGTATGATTTTATCTTAGTACAGTAACAGTGAACCAAAATTCTGGCACTTTAGCAGAGCTGCACAAAAATGGCTGTGCTTAAGTAAGTGCATTGTTGAATTTGAACTTTTCTTAGAAAAAACTGCCATCTACATTTTATCATCTCAGTTCCAGCAGCAACTGGAACCGGTAGAAAGTGAAATGTGCCAGGGGGATCACAGTGTATTAAAAAATACCCTGTATTAAAAACAGGTTTGGAAATGAAACAGGGAATTTGGCTATGTAAAAATGGGAGCATGGCAACAACCAGCCGTACTCTTCCATGTGAAGTCAGTGCTAGTTGTTAAAAATTTGTTGTTACATTACATAAGCTTGAAGAGGAAGCTTCACAAAGAGCAGGATTAGGCCCATTTACAGAAGGCAGCTCTGGAAGTTGTCTGTAATACTGATTTCTGTTGTCTGATTTTTTTTTTCTACAGTGGAAGAGCACAAACTCACTACACATACAAAAATCACTTTAAATCAGTTTGAAATCTCTGCCATGTCTGTTGTTATTGTAAAACACTGCTGTGTGTACTGTATTAACTTGCACCTAATTCTAGAGACTGCTGTCTGAATTAAAATACAGTTCACACTCCCGCTGTGTTTCATTTCTGTGTGGATCCCAAGAGCTGCACGTAAATTGTGCATCTCTATTTACTCTTAGCCTGCTAAGCTTTCCCTGTTGACATTTAAAATGTCTTCTGGTAAACATGCAGTAGAGGTTCTGTTAATGAAGTATGTGTGCCTGTGCTGTGCAACAAAAAATTTCTAACGTGAAACTTGCAGCGCCTTACTCAAATTACTAATTTAAAAAAAAAATGGTGGTGGATGGGAGGGGGAAAGTGTCAGCATTTTTTTATTTTTTAAATCATTCAGATACTGGTTCATGAAGAATGCATTCTTTGTTAATCTGTGATGTTGCCTAGAGCTGTATTTAATATTGATCTTAATGTTTTTATTTATAATAGTGTGGTAGAACTGCATATCATTACAGTAAAAATTGTCATTACTGTGATGATTTAATCAAGCATTAAAAACTTCTGTATGACCATTTATTGTTCTGTCATGTTTTCCCATTGTTTTCACAAACAAGATTTGTGTTGATTTTTGCATTTATTTTCCCTGAGAGAAAATTAACAGGTAGGAATTTTACATACAAAACTAGTAAGAAGATTTGACAAAAAGAATGGAGTTTAGGAGATGCAGTATTTGCATTGCCTAGCATTTGGCTAAAAAATCAGTAGCCAAATCAACCCCATCAAACCAATCTGCCTTAGGTGGGGTATTTCTCCAAAATAAACATTTAAGATTTTGTTTTAATTACAGAATTAAAACAAAATCTTTTTGATTTAAAATAGTTAAAAGTGGATGATCCTTTTATTATCTGAAAACCACGTGTTGATGATGTACACATCATAGAATGGCCTGGGTTGGACAGGAGCTTAAAGATCACGTCATTCCAACCCTCCTGTCATGGGCAGGGACACCTTCCCATGAGACAGGCTGCTCAGAGCCCCATCCACTGAACACTTGGAGGGAACAGGCAGGTACTGCCCCTCTGGGCAACCCATTTCAATATTGCACCACTCATAATAAAAAATGCCTTCTCCCTATCTAGTCTGAATCTACTCTTTTTTAGTTAAAACCATTACCCCTTGTCTTAGTGCAGCAGGCCCTGCTAAAAGTCTGTCCCTGTTTATTGATACACAGCACATCAGTCATGTTGCAGTTGTTCTAACAGATTTCCTTCTCCAGCAGGGGTTAATACATGAATATGGAAGTCCAGTCTCAGGTCATCATTTTTGCAGATCTAAGTTCATGTTTAAGTAACAGTTAAAAAGTTGAATTTTTGAAGTCCTCTCCAACTCAAACCTTTCCATGATTCTACTGTTTTAGTACTTGTGTGATTTACAGGGCCTTGATATTAAGGTCTCCTGTACTTGAAACAAAAGGGAGAATGAGATGGAAAGAACCTGTTTTTTACGTGTAAAAAAAAACCTCTCTAGGCCTATGACTGAGTGCCTGCAAGTCTGTGCTTGAATAACTGGGACATTAATATGCTGAATGAAAGGGGTAAAGTTGTCAAATTTACACTAGTAGCTGTGGCATGTGATTACCCTGTGCATTTGAAACTCACAATACTTTTGCAGCACTCTAACCTACATTGTACCTCCACTGCTCTGTTCTACCATAAAGTAACATCTAACTGACAATCCTTTGCTTAAAAGAGTAGGAATGACTTACATTTTAGCATGGTGCTACTGGCCTATAATCTTAATCAGTAGTAATGAGTATTGCTGTCATTAGTACTGATGTGAATTGCTACAACGGAAGTCAAGTCACTGGATGGTGGCAGGGCTGTTGAGTAAGAGCAAATGTTATTTTCCATTGTTTTTGGACTGTTACTTTAATCAATTGTCAGAGAATAAACCTCCAAATGCAGTAACAAGAACACAGAACTGGGGACTAAGGACCTTGAAAGCAATTAATTTGCACCTTGTACAAAATCACTTGGGTTTAATTTTTAAGTATGTAAAACTGGAGATGGGTTCTCCTTATTAGCAAGGTAGCAACAGCAGTGGAATTCCTAATTTCTCTTGTAATGTCAGTGTTTCCTTCATCCCATCAGTTTCCTCCCACTTGAACCAGCTCCAGCAATGCAGGAGCAGGGATAGTGCTCTGCCACAGAAGGGAATGCTGCAGCAAGGGAATGCTTTACCTGAGGAGTGGGACACAACTGGAGAAATGGAGAAGGGCAGAACCATCACCTGGAGCAGGGACGTGGGGATCGGTTCTCATATGGCACAGGGCGGGTGGTGACCGAGCCCCAGCGGCCCCGCCGTGTCGTGAGCCACTGGCGCGGTGCCCGCAGGTGCTCGGAGCAGCGCTGGGCAGCGGCCCGCCCTCGCCGTGCTGCCCTAGAGGAGAGCAGCAGCCCCGGCCCGGGCCTGGCTGCCGGGGCCTGCGGGCCAGGGCAGGGCAGGGCAGGCGGGCGAGTCAGTCGCACAGCCCCGCCCGTGCGCAGCTCCGCCCCGCAGCTCCTCAGCCCCGCTCCCCGTCCCGGGCCCGCAGCGCGCAGCCAGCAGCGGGAAGCAGCGCGTTCCTTAGAAAACCTTTACTGACCATGGGGACACCGCCACCGAGTACAAAAAAACCGACAGACACACAGACAAGCCCGGTCCCGGGCGCGCAGGGCCGCTCCCCAGCTGCAGCCCCCGTGCCCAGCTCAGGGAGCCAGCTGATCCAGGCCCTCCTCCCGCCGGTTGCCCAGGTGCTGCTCGATGATTTCGGCAAAGAGGTTCCTCTTCAGCAGGGTGTAAGCCAGAGGCAGCAGCTGGCCCACCGTCTTGTGGAAGTACTGCAGGAGAGAAGCGAAAACAAGAGCCACTCTCGGCCTCAGTGGCTTTGTTAATTCCGGGAGCAGCCCCACCTCCTGGCCCTGCCCCATTCACACTGCGCCCTTCAACCCCTCCCAAAATGCCTGAGCACATCCTCATGCTACACCTGCGACTGCCACAGCAAGGGCAGGCAGGGGTGCCCGAGCTGCCGCAGGGAGAGAGAAATCGAGTGGTACCAGTGCAAGAGATGATGATCCCACTCACTACCGCATCCCAAACTGGAACCTGCAGGTGAAGTCCCCTATCCTGTCACAGTCCCGTGTCTTGTCCCACCTCGCAGTTTGAGCCGATCACAGTGGTACTTACAGTGACCATTTAAGAACTTCAAATGTATAAACATCAGAGCATATTTAGCATTTGCAATCATTACTGTACATGTAAGTCCATTGTATCTCTCAAACAAAGGGCACGATTCAAGTTCTTCTCTATGTCTTGGGCTACAGATAAAAGTGTCAGTGTTTCTATGGCTCTGTAAGCAAAGGGACAGGAAGGTTCCAGTCAGAAGTGGAAAACAGCTCCAAGCAGGAGCTCCAAGGCAGGCAGGGACCTAACTGAGCAGAACATGTGTGAAGCCACTGTTTCTTCTGTTTACTAAACTACAAGATGAAGTACACTAATTCTAGAAAACAGCTGCAAAGTTACAGGTGTTACAAGCTGCAGCATAAAACAGACAAGACACATGACAGTACTGTAAACACAGTTGTTCACTGCAGGACTTTGTCAGTGGTTAGGCTTGTGTGCTGAGAAGCACTAAGCTTGGAAAATGAGTATTTGCCTCCACCTACTCAGAAAAATGGGAGGAATTGTTTCCCTTCACTGCCCTTCCAGTTGTAGAGAGGATTTAGGCAGCTGAAGCAGCCTAGTCTCTGAAAGAAGGTTTCTAAATGAGCAGGATAACAAAGAAAAATTCCACACATTTTCAGATACTGCATGGAACTTAAGAGAGCAGGGCATGAAATCTAAGAAACACATTAGTAATTTAACAATGTATGGCAAGAGCAGTCAGTTTTTATACATTTCAATGGCTAAGTATTTTAACCAGTAATCAGCACAGCTCTTTTGGGCCTACATTTAGTATTGCAAAACTTATCTTTCCCATGATACCCTGGAGCATCACTTAGCCAATACTAGTTTGGCTAGAAGCAGCTGTTTTCTGGGGTGCTTCTATCATGATCCATTCATATTAGATTGATGTTGAAACTTCATGTGTTATTTTCTAGCCATCAACTGATTACAGCCATGACCCTTTTCATCAGCAGGCCAATAGCTAATACAGAACAAAAAGCATTAAGTATGATTCTGATGTGCAATAAGTGCTATTAATTCAATGCCCTTACTGACAATGCTCACTGGTAGCAGAGAACTAGGGAGGAGACTCCAGGTGGGAGGTGCCCTATGCAGTACAGCCAGGCAGCCCACCTGGGTTTACATTCTTCCAGCTGGGGTTACTATCAGCATCAGGCTGTTTCTTGATCTGGTTGAATATGGGTGCCTATATAAGTAGCTAGGGACAGGGGACTCCAGCTATTCAGTGCATTTGAATCAGGTACTTCATACTCTGCTTCTGGACTGCAGGATTGTGCCCTCAGACACACAATTTTAAATTTAATATGGAATGATGTTACGTGACTTTTTAACAGTCTTCATGAATTAAGAATATTCTCATAGACCTCCACGATTCCTAGGGATAATTAATCTACAGCAGAACAACTTCTAGCCCATGTATAAAATTACGCATTAAGTTTGTGAAGTTTGACTGTTGTAGTACTCACATGTGATCCATAGCAAAATAGGTCCATGCCCAGCTCGTACCCCATTCCATAATCACATTCATCATTAGCAAACTGAACAAAGGTCAGCATTTCTTGAATAGGTGCAAAGGCCTTCACTCTCTCCTCATCAGTCGGAGCATCAACAATGGCCTTGCAAATTTTTTTAAGATTAGCTGCAAGAAACCAAAAGCAGATATTTAGATGTTTAAATAAAGAAATTTAATATTGCACAGAAGTATTCTGTGGCAAAACTATACCCATGTGTCACGCTCACACGTAAAGTAAGTGGGTGCACCCTGAACTGCTGGTGAAGCTTCCCCCTTTCCTTGGAAGCTCATTCTTGCCCCATGCCCATCCCTCTCAGTTCCTCACAAAGGGAGGCAAGCACTTGTGTGATGAAATTTCATCAAGGAACCAATTCTGGTTAAAATTACACTGGAAGAAGAAGGTGGATAAGAAATAAACCCACCCTTCCCTGAATGCAGATCAGCTTTTTGATCTACTTCCTGCATGGCTTTGACAACACAAAAGAAAAGATCATCTAAACTACTGCTTCGGGTATTCTTTTCACAAATTTAGCATGTTTCATTGAGTCTCATCTGGTTCCTTTAATGACAATACTTTGAGGTCAAGTGTGATGGTTAGAACCTCTACATTTTACTCCCATTAGTCAAATTTTTTAAGTAGAAAACATGAATGCAGTTTGTTTTTTACTGAGGGTTGTTTACTTCAAAAAAGCAGAAGGATACAGAAAACAAGATATTTACCATTTGTTTCAGGAAGTTCTCTGTATCCAACATCATTTTTGTCTACAGGAACGACTAGGCCTGCTCCATGAAATGCTTTGGTCACCACCTGAATAAAGAGACAGAAAATGGAACACAGCACCATAAGACAGTACTGTGACCTAAAAATAACTCACCTCATTAAACACTAACACCTGACTGCTGGTGGTCAAACCTAACATGGTGTCCTGGCTCCAGGACATCAACTTAGTTTCCAATTACATTGCAGATAATTTCAAGTATTGAAGTTTGAAATAACTGGAAATGCCATTTCAGTGAAATTCTGAATTCTAGGAACTCTTGTAGTCACTTGTGTTGCATTGTACTGCATTTGCTTTGTCCCCTCCTACCATAATTATTTTTAATAGGTATGCAAAAAATCTGTTATTATCATTCATATCATCCTTAATGGTGCTGTTTCTAACAGATCCAACCCAACTATTTAGAACAATCTTTCATTTAAAGTAATTTTCTCCATGGCCTCTCTTTGTTCCAGTTTTTAGACTACTGTGCTTACTGAGGTTTTTTTTGGTGGTAGTTTGTTCTTGTTTCGTTTTTAATTGAATGCCAAGCTATGATTTACAAGAGTAAAGTGCTTTTATTAAATCCTATTATTTGGAACACACTTGTAGCAATCTTCTCTCTTTTGAAGTTTTATAGAGAGCTGATTACCTTGGGAAATTCCTAATGTAGCATCCTTACTGACTAGAAGGATGGAAAAACACAAACAGGAAGTAAATGAAAAAAATTTAACAGAACTTAGTTCTCTCCAGTAGATGAGGAAAGTCATACTTTCTTATCTCTCTGTTTCATCTTCAGGGTTTTTTGTTCCAGAGCATAACCCAGTTCTTTTGCTGTTCTTGTTAGCTTTTCATCTATGTCTTTCAAAACTGCATTTTTCTTTTTATCAGCCACTTCCTTAAGTTTTTTTGACAAAAATAATCTGCAAACAGATGACACATGTCAAGAAAACAAACAAAAAAAATTAATAGCCTTTTAAATGTTAAACCTCTAGATCTTAACAACAAAGATTAGCAGTCCTGTGTTTATTTATATAGAGACTTGAAAATGCAAGCCTCTTAAGAAGAGGCAAGAAAACAGTTTGGCACATCTAGTACTTGGGCTTTTCTTATCTGTACCTGCATTACAATCTAGCTTATGCAATCTGCAGGTGCTGAAAGCTCTCCCAGCCTCAGTAACTGTTCATCTTTCTATCTAAAGAACTCAGTTTGCTGTTCCCGTGCCACAGACACCATTTGTCACACAAGTCATGTACATAAATACATATTTATGAGCTCCCCCATGGTACTTTCAAAACAAATGTCCTCATTTAACCCTGCAGTGCACCAGGGCTCTTTTGCAGAAGCCATTCTTCAGTCTGCTTTCACTGACTGACACGTGTCTGTCCTTAGAGAGCTTTCCATTTTTAACCGGCAGGGATGAGGTCAGTTGTTTACATTCCTGACACAGGAACAGGTAAAGTCCCATGAATCAGACTGAACTACATATCCACATCAGTGTTATCCTGCCACAGGGCAAAAATGGTACTTCTTGTAGATATTAATTATATACAAAAATAATGTATCTTTATGTAGACAAGAACAAGAGCCAGATGCTATTAATCTACTATGATACTCAGACTTCCTTTACCACTGTTTGAGATGCCCTTTCTCTACTTACAAAATTATTTTAATGTACCTAGTGGATATTTTCTCCAATTTAGAGCCTGTCACTGCCAATATATTTAAGGAATGACGTCATTAACACTTACTTATTTTAGTTCTGAAAGGAAAACACTGTTAAAAAGCCTACAAAGGCTTTTGAGACAATCTTAAAACTTGCCAGCAGGGGCAGAAAATAAGTGAGGGTTTCTTAAGAAAGACATATAATAAGTTAGCTTCATTATTCCACATCCCACCTCCCAATTAACAATTCCCCTCTATTCTGTTCTTTGAAAATAAAAGTAAATATGAACCTTACTTGACTGCAGCAAAGACATTATCACCAACTTGTGAAATCACACAACCCTTCTTTGCTTCATTTACACCAACCCACACTGGGAGCTCATCTGGCACATCCCTATTGATGAAAAAGTAGACACAAAACAGTCAAGCTGTGTCCTATTTCAAAGTAAAACTAAATTTGCCTCCTCACTATGCTGCTGTGTCCTTCAGAACCCCACCAAGAAATGCCCTTAGATCTAAAGCTCTAAAAATCTTACAGCAAGCCTTGAAAAGAGCTTGCACCCATACATGCAGACAGAATACACGTTTCCTTTTGGTAACTTGATTTTCTTCTCAGTACCATGGCAAAGGTTAAAGATTAGTGAGTGAAGGTGCTCTGGATGGCTGGAGGAGGTAGATTAATAAATATTTAATTCTAGTCTTCAACTCCTGTTCCTGCGAACTTTTTATTTAAAAAGATAAAGCCATGTGCTGATGTCCTACTACAAAAAAGAAAGATTCTTCCTTGGTGATAGCACACAACTTATGTTTCAGGGAAAAAGAGGACAAAAGCTATGCATAGTTGCAGTGGAGCAAGAGCACACAGGAAATAAAATACCTGAAATATCCCATGTGATACTGTGTTTTGCTATCCCCAACAAGTATAGTCTGAAATTCTGGAGGATCATAGAAGAATCTCCAATGAAGATTGAAGTTCACATCTGTTGATTTTGCTTTTTTGTGTTTTCCAGCAAGAATATCATATGGTCCAACCAGCTTAAGTCCAACACTTGACACAAGTGCATCTGAAAAGCAAACCACAAATCAGGTGCACGTCTAGACCAGGAAGTTCCAGTGTTGCTCAGGTATCAAGTTTCCATAAATTCAGTCAAACACTATTCACTAGACAAGGAAAGCTAAGAATTGTTTTGTCCAGATAGTTTTCATTGAAGAGCTATTATTACACTTCAATAAAAAGTAGCCATCCAGCCACAGTCCAATGTCAGGACGGAGATCAGTGATGACAGTGTCCCTCAGGGCTCTGTACTGGGACCAGTATTGTTCAATATTCATCTTTATCAATAACACAAGACTGGATCAGCAAACATCAGCAAATTTGTAGATGACACCAAGCTGAGGGGTGCAGATGACACTCCTGAAGGATGGGATGCCATCCCAAAGGACCTGGACAAGCTCAAGAATTGGGCCCATGGGAATCTCTTTAGGTTTAACAAGACCAAGTGGTTTTGGAAAGTTCTGCACCTGGGTCGGGGCAACCCCTGGTATCAGCACAGGCTGGGGATGAACAGATGGAGAGCCCAGAAGGACTTGGGGTGCTGGTGGGTGAAAGGCTGGACATGACCCAGCCATGGGCACTCCCAGCCCAGAAAGCCGAACGTGTCCTGGGCTGCATCCAAAGCAGTGTGGCCAGCAGGGCCAGGGAGGGGATTCTGCCCCTCTGCTCTGCTCAGACCCCACCTGCAGTGCTGCATCCAGCTCCAGGGTTGTCAGCCCAGCAAAGTCATGCATCTGCTGGAGTGGGTCCACAGCAGGGTTATGAAGATGATCAGAGGCCTAGAGCACCTCTCCTATAAAGATGGGCTGAGAGAGCTGGGGTTGTTCAGTCTGGAGAACAAAAGGCTCCAGGGACTTTACTGCAGCCTTTCAGTACTTTAGGTATTGAAGGTAAGGACAAACATTTTATCAGGGCCTGTAGCAAGAGGACAAGGGGTAATGGGTTTTCAGTAAAACAGGGTAAATGCAGACTAAATACAAGAAAAAAAAAAAGTGTTACGATGCAGGTAGTGAAACACTGGAACAGGTTATCCAGAGACACAGTGGATGACCTAGAAATACTTAAGCCTGGGTTGGACCCAGCTCTGAGCAACCTGGCTCTGTTGAAGATGTCCCTGCTCAGTGTAGGGGGTTTGACTAGGTCACCTTTAAAGGTCCCTTCCAACCCAAACCATTCAGACTCTGAAAGACATGGTCATTTCTAGAGCACACAGGGATGCCACACTCTGTTACATAATAAACTTGAAGAGGTTGAAATCCAGATTTAGTAGTGCTTACACTAAGTTAAAGTCTTTTCAACCTCTCATTCCACCAGTGAGAAGGTTGTGGGTGCACAAGAAGCTGAGAGGGACAGCTGATCCCAACTGACCAAAGGGATATTCCACAGCATATGGCATCATGCTCAGCATGATGAAGACCTACTTTCTTGGAGATGGCTGAACACCTGCTTGCACATGGGAGGTGGTGAATTAATTCCTTGTTTTGCGTTGCTTGTGGCTTTTGCTTTCCCTATTAAACTATCTTCAGCTCAACCCACATGTTTTCTCACTTTCACCCTTTCAATTCTCTCTCCTGCCTCACCAAGGGGGAGTGAGCAAGTGCCTGTGTAGTGCTTAGTTGTTGACTGGGATTAAACCATGATACATGAGGAAACTTGAGTTCCATACTAAACATTTTAAATGCACCTGCAACAAAGGCAGATTTACACCACATTTAGTCCCTTTACATTGCACAACTTCAGTAGTTACATTTTAGAAAGCTTGAAGTGTACATCTTGGTGATTATAGCCAGTGTTTTAGTTTACGCTCATGGAAATATCCTCCATCTCAAGTGAAAAGCTGAAGCTTCATTAAAATGCATCTGACCAACTCCAGTTTGCCTGCTTTCAGGTTGCTTTTGGGAGGGAAAGTTAGAAGAGGCAAAATTTAAAACCTCACCACTTGGTTTCTCAGGATCTAGCTCCTCACAAAACTTCCAAAACTGGTAGAAGTCCTCAGGCAGTCTAAGCTGATAGCATGTTTCTGCTTCTTGGCAAAGACTGTCAGGAATATCTGCCTGGTTTGATCTTCTCTTCTTGACAGCTCCATTTTTTTCACTCTGTAGATTAAAAAAAAAGCCCAAAAAATAAACCCAAAACAGTTAATTTAGTTGCTTTCTCTCAGCTCCACCAAAGGAGCCTACAAAGCTTTTATACTAATGGAGGAATAAGGATAAAATCGATTAGGACATGTTTGTTAGGTAAAGCACTATATATACTATAAGCCTAGAACATCTGTTTTGGACAGAACCCATTAAAAGTGCAGTCTGACAAATGTAGCAAACTGCTACTTAGATATTAATGGGTCAATACAATCAACAGAAGCATTTCCGTTAGTTAATTAAGCAAAGCAGCAAGCAATCCTAAAGTTTAATCTAATTCCACATTGTTCTAAAATGACCATGTCCAAGCACACTGCAGACAACATACAGTATGTTCATGCATTTTACAGACAGTTGAAAGTAGGGATAATATTTTGTCAAATTAAATAATACAGCACAAAAATGCTCCGGTCTCTACTATTTTAACTACTGTGCTATTCAACATCACAACTACTGCAGTTTTCAGTGCAACATTTTAGAAGCAGCTTAGAAGTGAAGTTGCTTTTAAAAATTATGTTACGTGAGCTGAAGCAGGCTAGGAAACGATCCATGCAGGCACACTCTACTGGGGCAGTAGCCTCAACCACCCCATTCCCACATAAATCTCCATGAACTGGTAGGAATCGCTACTCCCTCATTTGAAACACGATTAAAAAATATTCAATAAATAAATAAGCAACAAGCTTTCCTTCTTGTTCTTAAGAGAACATCCCTGAAGCAGGGCNCCGGCTGTGGCACCCCCGCCACAGCCGCCAGCCAGGGGACAGCGACAGGGGACGACGAGCTGCGCAGTTCACCCCGGATGGCGAAGGTGGCTGGTGCTGGAGACAAGTCGGGAACTCACCGCCATGTTCCCTCAGCGGTAGATACACCGCATAGATACGCTTTCGAGGCTGATTTTTAAAAAAATCCTTCTTACATATTCGTGCAAATTCCTGTAATGTGAGTTAGGGTGGTGTATTGGGATCACACAGAGGAAGAGATGACCTGAAATGTAATTATCTCCTTTAGAGATACAGGCATAAGAGAGAGGAAGCATTACAGGTTTTCAGTACAAATTAAAAAAAAAAAAAAAAAAAAAAAAANAAACACTGGAACAGGTTATCCAGAGACACAGTGGATGACCTAGAAATACTTAAGCCTGGGTTGGACCCAGCTCTGAGCAACCTGGCTCTGTTGAAGATGTCCCTGCTCAGTGTAGGGGGTTTGACTAGGTCACCTTTAAAGGTCCCTTCCAACCCAAACCATTCAGACTCTGAAAGACATGGTCATTTCTAGAGCACACAGGGATGCCACACTCTGTTACATAATAAACTTGAAGAGGTTGAAATCCAGATTTAGTAGTGCTTACACTAAGTTAAAGTCTTTTCAACCTCTCATTCCACCAGTGAGAAGGTTGTGGGTGCACAAGAAGCTGAGAGGGACAGCTGATCCCAACTGACCAAAGGGATATTCCACAGCATATGGCATCATGCTCAGCATGATGAAGACCTACTTTCTTGGAGATGGCTGAACACCTGCTTGCACATGGGAGGTGGTGAATTAATTCCTTGTTTTGCGTTGCTTGTGGCTTTTGCTTTCCCTATTAAACTATCTTCAGCTCAACCCACATGTTTTCTCACTTTCACCCTTTCAATTCTCTCTCCTGCCTCACCAAGGGGGAGTGAGCAAGTGCCTGTGTAGTGCTTAGTTGTTGACTGGGATTAAACCATGATACATGAGGAAACTTGAGTTCCATACTAAACATTTTAAATGCACCTGCAACAAAGGCAGATTTACACCACATTTAGTCCCTTTACATTGCACAACTTCAGTAGTTACATTTTAGAAAGCCTGAAATGTACATCTTGGTGATTATAGCCAGTGTTTTAGTTTACGCTCATGGAAATATCCTCCATCTCAAGTGAAAAGCTGAAGCTTCATTAAAATGCATCTGACCAACTCCAGTTTGCCTGCTTTCAGGTTGCTTTTGGGAGGGAAAGTTAGAAGAGGCAAAATTTAAAACCTCACCACTTGGTTTCTCAGGATCTAGCTCCTCACAAAACTTCCAAAACTGGTAGAAGTCCTCAGGCAGTCTAAGCTGATAGCATGTTTCTGCTTCTTGGCAAAGACTGTCAGGAATATCTGCCTGGTTTGATCTTCTCTTCTTGACAGCTCCATTTTTTTCACTCTGTAGATTAAAAAAAAAGCCCAAAAAATAAACCCAAAACAGTTAATTTAGTTGCTTTCTCTCAGCTCCACCAAAGGAGCCTACAAAGCTTTTATACTAATGGAGGAATAAGGATAAAATCGATTAGGACATGTTTGTTAGGTAAAGCACTATATATACTATAAGCCTAGAACATCTGTTTTGGACAGAACCCATTAAAAGTGCAGTCTGACAAATGTAGCAAACTGCTACTTAGATATTAATGGGTCAATACAATCAACAGAAGCATTTCCGTTAGTTAATTAAGCAAAGCAGCAAGCAATCCTAAAGTTTAATCTAATTCCACATTGTTCTAAAATGACCATGTCCAAGCACACTGCAGACAACATACAGTATGTTCATGCATTTTACAGACAGTTGAAAGTAGGGATAATATTTTGTCAAATTAAATAATACAGCACAAAAATGCTCCGGTCTCTACTATTTTAACTACTGTGCTATTCAACATCACAACTACTGCAGTTTTCAGTGCAGCATTTTAGAAGCAGCTTAGAAGTGAAGTTGCTTTTAAAAATTATGTTACGTGAGCTGAAGCAGGCTAGGAAACGATCCATGCAGGCACACTCTACTGGGGCAGTAGCCTCAACCACCCCATTCCCACATAAATCTCCATGAACTGGTAGGAATCGCTACTCCCTCATTTGAAACACGATTAAAAAATATTCAATAAATAAATAAGCAACAAGCTTTCCTTCTTGTTCTTAAGAGAACATCCCTGAAGCAGGGCCGCTGCCAGGAAAGCCAGGTCGCGGCGCGTGTCCCCGTTCCCAGCGCGATCCCGCCGGGATGATGCGGCGGCCGGCGGGCCCAGCGCACCTCGAGCGCGGCGGTCCCCGCGGGACGGCCGGTGGAGGAGCGGCTGCCGCGCAGGAGAGCGCGGGGCCCTGCGACTGTCCCCAAAGCCACGGAGCAAAACAGAACGAGGGGCAAGGAGACAGAGGGCCGACAGGCATCACGAGACACCCGCGCCGGTGCAGGCCCGCGGCCCTCGGAGGNCCCCATATCTTCTGCTTTAGCAATTGACGGCTGGAATTGACAGCTGCCAGGAATATAAAGGCAGCATCACAGCTTCTGTTCAATGAAAGAAGCGGGGCAGCCGTGTGTAACATGCCACAAGTGGGACACGTTCCTCAGTTTAGAGCAGCCCATAATCACATTATGCAACATCCGCTTACACTGCTCAAGTGCTTTGCATAGCAGAGGGCCTGGAAAACCAGCGGCACAGGAGGCGGCAGTGGGAAGCTGGTTATTTATAAACCTTCACTTTTTTTTTTGTTTCAGTAAGCGAGATCGCAGTGCACTTATTTAAAGAAACATTATGTAGTTAAGCTACAGGAATTGGTGAACTCACAGTGCCTGCCAGAAAGAAAGATGCATGTATGGCATAAATAAATACCATGAGATCTTTTTATCCTGCAGTCTGTTCAGGCTGTAAATATTTGCTGTGGTATAGATTGTTAGTTTAGGTCTAGGAATAAGCTGCAGTGTATTTCAGCCACTTGACAGCTGTATGACTCACACAAAAACTCGATGAAGTTAAGTCAGATTACAGCATTCACTTCTAAGAGTTACAGACAAGTCACAGGAAACTTGATCCTGACTGATGGATGGTACTGCCTGTACATAAAATAGAGAGGTTTGTTATGATGTAAATGCAGAACAAAGCCTGCATCAAAGTCTCCTTCCTCAGATGGAAAAATTATTGTTTAAATCAGCATACTTGTTGTTTGCTTACCAAAATCCTGCGCACACAAGGAAGGAATATTAAATTTGAAGTCCAAACCTTGTTTAATGATTTACATTTCATTGCCTGAGGTTAAGCAGAAACGAGGCACAAAAGCTTACTAAGAAACCACAAACCTAATTTTCTTTCTGAAAAGTGTCAAGAGTACTAGCCTGAGGTTTCTTTGGGAAGTGCTTTCTAAAATTAAATTATGAGTCTCACTCATAATTTCTGCCATACAAAACCTTAGCCATAGTGGAGGCTAGAGGAAATGTCACCCAAAGAAAAGACAAGTAAATAAGGTCAGCATGAAAGCATTTACCTTTACTTTGAGTCAAGAAGAAAACAGCAGCTTTTCAAAGTTTTCCACCTTTAAAGAGATTGACTTTTGCCTCCTACAATATTTTGCATTATAGCATTGAAACAGAAGTAAAGTAAGCATCATATAAATTTGTAGTGGCCCCCATTTTAGATATGCCAATACCTCACAAGACACACTTATACTGGAAAGAATGCAAACTGACTAGAAAAATACTCCTACACTGACTTAATGCTAGTGCTAGGTATCTAAAGCCTGACTTGGAGTGATTTTACCACTGAAGGTACAGCTCATGAGCTTTATTGATCAGTCACTTTTTTTTATTCTTTTCTCCACACAAGCTATTAAAGACTCCAAGAGCACCTCTCTACTAGAACAGCCCACAGTTTGGAAATAACCCAGGAAAGAAAGAAGTGCATAATCCAGGGAGGAGGATACGAAATGCTCTCTGTCTGAGAATCCTGGTCTCTTACACTTTCCAGGCAGGTACCCCAGCCACAAGATTATTGGTTAAGAGTACCAATGTTTGGCCATACTTAAGATAAAATGTGTTTTTTAAATTACTTTTATGTGTGTATGTATGTAGTGCAAGTCAATCTTTTTATAAGTACCTTCCAAACAATTTTGGAATGAGTTCCTCAAAAGAAATAGGTAATGAAATGCTCAGTTACCTCATCCTATCTTTTCAGGCTTGGAATATGAGGCAGGTAGCTCAGTTCCATTAAGATTGTGATGATGGTTATGTTCAGAAAAGTAACTTTGCATGGCTGGATAGATAAAAAGAGCGTTTTTTAGTTCAGATGTATGTAGTCCCAGGTAGCAGCTGATGAGATCTTTTCCAAACAGCAGTTTGGATCCTAAGTACATGCCTTAGATACAATAAAGCCTTTCAGTTTCTCTTCAGTTAAGTCTACCCTCAGCAGTTCTCTGAAACATGGAAATAGATTGTGGGATGCCACTGCAGAGCCCTTAAACAAGAAATGCTAAGATCCTGAATGATCATTCTGTCCACCACAGTAATTTTTTCCTTTCTGTGAACAAGTGGTAACTCCTTCTGTATGAGAAGTAAGAACAAATTATTTAGAGGAGGATATGAAGACCTAGATTAGAAAAGAATATATAATTTGGTATTGGTAGTCATATTTTCATTCATTCTGGTTACCTGTAAGGTTACAACAGGGAAGACTTTTTACAAAGGATAAATGGCTACAGCAGAATTCATAATACAGTATTTTAAAGCCTCCCTTTCAAGCTAGAAAACAGCCTCCTATGCATGTACCACCAGACTTCTGAATCAGGATAAACTGAGATTATTAGATAATTGTCTGCAAAGTAGCTTTATCAAGCTCTCTGGTCATCAGTATGATTAGTCCCACTCTGAAGTGAGCCTAGTTTCTTTTTTGTTTAGATTGGTTTTGTTTTGTTAATTTATAACTACAGGAAAAGATTTTGTGAGAAACTACAGAACTGAACATGCGTCCTTGAAACAAAGCTTTTTGGACCTGCCTTCTCAAAAGCTACTTCCTGTGTATACACACACATATTTCCTGATGCATTTTATTTGCCTCTTGAGGTTAGGAAGACTTCAGTGTCCTATAAGTATTTTTTCTCTTCTATGTTCATTTCAAAGTTTATTGCTTAATATCCAAAGTTACCAAAGTATGCTCCATGCTATGCAAAAAAAAAAAAAACAAACAAAAATCAACCCTCTCAGTTTTCAATTTCAGAGTTTTATGGGTATTAATTATTGTGGAAAAAGCTTTCATGATTCAAAAGCCAGAACAATAAACTTTATCAGCTAGCAGATACTAGAAAGAAGGAAAGAAGACTTTTAGAGTTATTGAAATCAGGTTTTTCCTTCCTCACTGCCATTCACTGACTCTTTCATGCTCAGAGCTTTCCATCAGAGTTCATTGGTTTCCTCCTACCCCCTTACAAGGTGAAGATTTGCTCACCTGTGGAAAACACCACAAGTAAACTAAGCTACACTGATCCAGATATTCTGTGCTGAGATGTTAAAGATCCTTAAGGACAGGGATCTCCAAGGCAAGATATCTGTCTAGTCTAGACTGCATTAATAAATTAGATGGGATACAATACATCTGGTTCACAAGCTATTTTTCCCTACCCTTCGTCATGTGCAGCTGAAAGGTAACTGTTTATGGTACTTATTTTAGGCAGTTTCGAAGAGTACCTGAGCAGCAAGGGATACACATGTTCAGTCTCCTCAGTCATCACAACATACTGATAACTAGACTCTGCAGTATAAATATAGATAAAATCTAATTTCTGCTCAAGGACTAGATTTTTGCTAAAATGATACTGCATTTCTCTTGACACAAGAGGGAGCCATTTAAATTCTTTTTATTAAAAAAGCGGTATAAAGAATGAAGACCAAAATACCTTAATACACGAGTGGCCACATTGATGTCCTTTCAATGTGGACATCTTATTTCTGAACCCTAGATAATTTTGTCTTATTTTGTGTTATCACAGTGTATGTAGCAGCTGCTGGATTTTTCTGTGTACAGCTATCATATTGGAGATGTTCTGAATGCAGTGTGGCACAAATGCAGTGAAACTATTCTCTTTTAAAATAGTTTTAACACTGCAGTTTATGTGATGGTTCTTACTGAATTGCTTTACAAAACTGCCAGCCTTGTTCTCCAGTTAAGCCTCACATAATCCTCAGATCACACAGAGCCTCTTGTTCCTTGGGTTATTAGCTTCTGTAGGGCAGCTCCACATTTTCAGGTTCACTGAAGGACACATCCTCCCTTTCATCAGAATAAGGATGAGCAGGAGCTGTGGACACTTTTCAAGGTCAAAGCCAAGACTTGTCTCTGGGAGGGTTGGGAGTGAGCGGTGCTGCAGCAGAGCACAAAGACACACAGTGCCTCTGCTGACTCATCACCTCACTGCTGCTTGTGCTGACAGGTTGTCCTGGATCCCTGCCAGCTCCCCTTGCAGTTCTGCAAGGAAGGCTACATACACCAGGATAAATGAAAGAATACAGTGCAGAGGGGAAGTCGTAACTGGGAGAAAATTGATCAGGATACTGCAGGACATGTATTTCCTGAGACAGCCTAGAGGCTTCAGGATACTTTGTGTTGTGAATATTTAAAATGGAATATGGATGAAGATAACACAGTAGTCCTTCTATGAAGGACTTGAAGTTAGATAAACATTTTAGAATACAAATTAATATTATTTAGGCATCAGTTCGGTGAGCCTTGCAATAACTGCTGTTGACAAGAGTGTAAACTGACAGATTGATACTGCTATAATCCAGCATTTGAACCACTATTATTTAGATCTGGCAGCTACCAGTAGACTATGATTTTATGGTGGCAGTAGTATTTTACTGCAAGCCAAACCCTTTCTTTCTGCCCTAATTTGAATACAGGGAAACCATTCTAATCGCATAAATTATGAGTGCTTGGAACACAGAACAGATTCTGCATTGAAATTACGTGTTAGTTCTGTGGTTGCACAGAACTGCAATTTATGTAGGACCATTTGCCATAAGCACATAAGCCAGTTAAATTTTACAGATGGGCATAGATGTACTGTTATAAGTTGCCTGGTTTATTTGGAAGTACAGCCATGTATGTTTGAAGCACAGTGAGGCACAGTTCACCTGAATGCATTATCCCAGGAAGTTAGGAGAAGTAAGAATCTACTCCTGTAAAAGGGCTGCTAATGTTAATTCCTATCGAAAACAGTGTTTTCCCTTGTGAAAGTAAACAACAGAGTTAGTAAGTCTAATCCAGTTTTATTTCTCAGCTTTTGGGGCCAGCATAGATTGAACCAGGCAATCTAGATACTATATTTTTGAGGGGCTGTGTTTTTTTGTCATATATAGGTATTCTGGTTCTCTTAATCTATAATTCTCACTTTAAACTCTTGCCTGCATACGTTCAAAATACTCCATACAGGTAAGGAGGAAACAAATGTATCAAGTCAAGTTGGTGCTACTAGAGGTAATAAATGAAAAAGGAAAGTTTTTGGTCTGATACATAAAAATGAAAGTAATCTGATAGCAAGTAATTTAAAATCAATGACTACTTTGTAGATACCCTTTGTGAGGTTTCATATTTCTGATATGCAAGAAGAAACACTTGATAAACATGTTTACCAGCAAGACAAACCCTTCATATATTGTTTTACCATTAGTAACTCTGAAGACTGGCATGTCTTTCATAGTGTATTAGTACACACCACCTCCCAGTCTTCAGTGTCAGAAGCTCAGGACCCTGTTTTCATGGGACAGTTTCCTCACATCGAGAGCAAGTCACATTCTGCTGTGACTGGATAGTAGGGTGACAGTCAATACAAATAATGAAATAATATGCATCCCCTAAGTTCTGGCTGATGGTATTAACATTTTATGTAGTATGTATGCTTTGGCTTCCTCCCCTGACAAATAATGTGGTGATGAGGTAGGAAATTGAGGCTCTGAGTCACTTCAGCTTAGGATAGAGTGAGTCAGGAACTCAGCAGCTCAGTTGGGAGAATTGATCATATTCGTATTATCTGAGAGACACAGAATTGCTGGCTGTGACTGACAGGCAAAATTCTTCAGGGGCAGGGTAAATCCAGTTTTGTGTTTTAACATCCTGAGGGGCAGTAGTGTACATTTTCCAATAAACCATTTGCAAATCATAACTTTTGTAGCTATTATTGCTGTGAGAGTCCCTAAACTTGAGGATTGAGTATATGGTTTAGGGTGAACAATCCAATTATATTTAGCAACTTCTGTAAGAAACCTTTCTGCTTACATTTTTCTGGGCACCCTGGCAACCACAAAACATTAAAAGCAACAAAACCTGTGTTTAATGTAAGTCTTAAAGGCAGTACTAAAGTATGACATCAACTTTAGACTTGTGTTCATATTTAAAATTCTTCCCTCAGACCTGCTCAGACGTTTCCACTCCATATGGCTTCTAGTGTAGCAATACAGTAAACTTCTGCTAGCTAGTAACACAAAACACCACGTATTCTCACCGTGCCATTCCCAGCTAACAGCTTCAGTGCCTAGGGCTGTGTAGCATTAGCACAGTCTGTTCCCAAATAAGTTACCCTTTCTGTCTGTAAGCATGACTAATTAATTCAGGTGCAGCACTGAAGCTGCCACAGCTCTCCTCTTTCCAGTCTGGAACCAGTCAGCTGTGATGCTGGCCTGGAATTGCTATGCCATGGCATTGCACAACACAGGGAGCGCTGACAAAACATCCTACTCTGTTTTCTGTGATCCCATTCACCTTTCATCTGCCTTGTTACTATAAACTACCATAAACGAGCACCACAGCAGGAAAATCTGTCTAAAGCCCTCACCCATGGTTACAGCATATGCAGAGACAATGACTCTGGCTAAGGCAGATTTATGCCCAGTATTGGGAAACAGCCCTTCTCTCACTGGGATAGTCCTAGGAGACAGCAGTCTGCCATTTCCCCTTGATGCTGTAGTCTCGGGCTTTCTGCTCCTTTCACAGATCTGAATCTGCTGTTAGTGCAGTAACCCAACTGGGATAGATTCCACTGGGAAGCTGCAAGTACAGTATGCCCAAAAGACATTTCACACCACAGGATGGTCCTGACATGCTTCCTCAACTTCAAGGAGCCTACTTAATAGCCCCAGAAGGTAGTGAGTACTTCTTTCACAGTACTCACTACCTTCTGGGGTAGTACATTGTCTTTAGCATCATCATTGTTTGTTGTTGAGATTTTGTAAGTTTAAGCTTTGTCTCTGTTGAAATATGCTGCTTTTCACAAGCCACAAATGCCCACAGCTCTTAGGGATATTCTTGAATATAGTGAAGCTGCATTTGATCACCTACTTGTAGTAGTCTGACAGCTTTGCATGCCACTAACTTAGTTACCAGCACAAGCCAAGCTTTAAGCACTCTTTTTTTCCCATAGTATACTGACAAAAATACACAGGCATTGCCTCTGTCTTGCGAGCTCATGTGGCACCTCTCCTAGGGACTCCTCAGGTAACATTCAGTAGTACTGGCTAGCTAAGATGGCTTTAAAAAAATACCACATACTTCCCTCAAAGAAAAATCCTTAACATCCCAGAACAAGAAAAAGCCTTAAAAAACAGCCCCAGCTAAGAACAAGAAAAAAAACACCCAAAAAACTCCCAAAACAACAGTAACACAAACAAACCACCCAAAAAACAAACAAAAAACCCACAAAAAAACCACAAAAAAAAAAACCCAAACAAACTGTACCACACAAAAAGCCAAAGTTATCAAGAGTCTCATGCAGGACTACACAGATGCGAATCTCCACATTCGGAGAGATCAGTTTCCCAGTTTAGAGACCAGCAACTGTCTTAAGTTTATCAATGTCACCTTTTTCAAACAGGAGAAGAATATTCATGTTGCATTGGTGAAAAATCA
>VYZP01066544.1:0-25408 GCA_013400635.1 Hypocryptadius cinnamomeus
TTGCACCTGCACAAAATTTATGCTGGTGTGTAGAATTTACTCATGTTTTATCATGGAGACTTCCTGGGAGCACTTTGTTAGAAGACTGACAAACTCTGAAATATTCAGTTTGAGCTCCATTGCACTCAGTGGGTCAACTGAAGAGACAATGTCTGAAGAAAGGAGACTGAAAAAGATAAAGGAAGTCTTTTACTGAAATGTTACCGGCACATTCACAGATCCAGAAGAAAAGCAAGTTATAAAGCACCTATATTATTGATTATTTGATTCTTAATTCCAAATCCTTTTGTCTACATTTTGGTTAATAATAAAAATAATAATAATGGCAACAGCAGCAGCAGCAGCAACAACAACAAAACAACAACAACAACAACAACAACAACAACAATAATAATATCCTTGTCACCAGGGCAATGGCAGGACCATTGCTAGTTCAAGTTTGGCCTCTTGAAAAGCCCTCAGGAAAGTTGCTGTGCAGATCACCCAATTCATTAAATTAATGCTTTGTTGGCTGGAGTTAAAGTTTGAGTCAGGCAAAACAAAAGCCTGGGTTTCAGAATACATATACCCTGTCAAATTGCATTTATCAAGATAAGGGTTATTAGAATCCTTTTTCTCTTGTGTGAATGAAATTGTAAGCTTGAAATGTCACTGAAGATTTATTAATCTGATACTCTTTCTGATAAGGGCAAAGAAATAGAAAGGGCAGAAAAAAAGAAATATTTCTTGTAGCCTGATAAGGACTACAAGAAATAGAAAATATGAATAAGGCAATTTATCAGTGGCCATTCTGTAACCAAAAGATTCAAGCCACACAAAGCGATAGTACAGTTATATATCGATTTCAGAACACTGCCATCTACAACACTTGGTCAAAGTTTGAGAGCTGTGCAGAAAAATATCTGCAATTTTCAAAGAATGATACTAAACCTGAATTTTCAAACTGTAGGCTGGAGTAACTCTTGTTCTAGAAAGTAGATGGAGGCCTAATGTGAAAACTGGTGCTGTGCTAGAGTATACAATGTGTGCAGGGAGAACCACCAGCAGGACCATCAGTGTTTCCAGCTGAGGTGACTGAACTAACATAAGAAATGTTGTTTAAACATTTTTTCCCTGTTTCTGTAGAACATGTCCACAGCAGGGAAGAGAAAGAGCGAAGAGACCAAATATTTTGGGCCCAACAGACCGTTGTTAAAGCTTCCTGTTTGTTGTACTCCCTGTGATGCACAAGACAAATAAACACATTTCACTACTCAACATGACAGAGCAAACCCTGCCTAATCAGCACTTTGGTTTTGTGAGCTCCCAACACAGGCAGGAGCCCAGCAGCAGCCAGTGAGTTAAACCTTCTGCAATCCTGACAGAGGAGAGACAACAGGACTCAAAACCAGGCCTAAACCCAGGCTCACGCTCACTGTGCCAGCTCACCAGCACATCTGCACTCGTACCAAGGAACCACAGCCCCAGGAAAGCAACTTCTTCCTTCCAAAGGGCTTTCCTCATAGCAGGGAGGACTCTTAGACAGAGCCTGGCTGTGGCAGCTCCCCTCCTGCTGCTGGACTCTGCTTTCAGTCAGTCTCTTCTGACAGAACTAATTCCCTTCGGATGAGGTCACCCCGAGACAGGCTGTGCTTGCTTCCTCAGAAAAGACCTGGGGGAGTGAATGAGCTCACCAGGCTTTCAGAGCTGCAGAGAGCTCACCAGAGCGCTGGCAGGGAAAAAGGCCATTTGTGCTGAGACTCCAGCCTTCAGTTCGACACAGCATCGTTTGCAATGACTTTGTTATTGAAGCAGATTTATATATGGACACAGATACATCTGTCTATTCAATACATATTTAACTTCTAATGCTAACATTAATAACAATAGAGGTGAATATGATAATTCAGATCCCCTGTAATACACATGTGACTTTAAATGACTTTTTAGTTAGCACAGCCTACTGATTTTTTTTAACTCACAAAATAATGAACCATCAAGTAATATATTTTCTACTTTCTTTTACAATTCTTCAACATTTCTATTTGAAATATTTTCTGTAAAAATTGAGATTCATTAGCCAGAATTTAGTTTTCCTTTCTCTCAAGTAGGAGTTGGTTTCGCAGCAATTAAGGTGTTTGAAAGCACTGCCTGTTAAGAAAATGATTAGTTGTACCTTACCTCTTTCTCAGAATGCCTTACATAGAAAATATGCCAGTTAAGGAAAATCTTTCTTACATTTTACTAAGAACATAGCGGGAGCCAAATTATCTGCCATGATTTCATTAACAGTTCAACTTACCAGTTTTCTCTGTCTTGTGTTTTAAACTTTCAGGTCCTGGCAGGCAGGGGCAGGGCCCTTCACATCGAGCTGTGATGGTTTTGCCAGAAGTACAGGCATGGAACTCCATCTTGCACTAGCAGCATAAAAAAAACCAAAAATACTATTTAGGACAAGATATAAAATAGCAGCTGTTGATCAAATGAGAAATTGTGTTATCAGTAATGACATTGGACAGATTGCAAAACTTCAGTCTCTACTGCAAATACTTTTATAAGATAACACTGACTATTCCTAGCCTTTGTTGTTTGCATTACCTACATTTTAGTTCTGACTTTCCTCCAAGAGCTTTGTGCCTGGGTAGTTGTCCTCTCTTCAGTGACTGATATATACACCCATGGGTATCTCCCCATTCTGTGCCCAGCAGCACCAGTGGCTAGACACTGGACTAATGCAGTAATAAAATGAAGTGAAAGAAAACAGCAGAGAAACACAAATGTTCTCTTTGGCTTGATACCTAGTGAACTAAATTCAGCTCCATTTTTTTGTCCTCTTCAATCCCTGCTTTTACAAGATCAGAATCCAAGGGCTTTTGATACACAGGGGAATGCTGCCTGTGGTGCCCAGGCTGGAGCTCCTCCCTGCAGGGATTGCCCCCTGCCAAGGAAAATGGGAATGCTGGGCTGCAAAATCCCTTTGATCTGAGTTTTATTGAAGATTATGATTCATTTAAAAGCAGGCCAACATGTTTACACAGTGGGACACGCCGTGTTTTGACACAGCTGAAGGACATGGAGCCTGAGACCATGGTGTTACCATGGAGGATGCAGTGGGCAACTGGAGCTCACTGGGCAGCAGCCACTGCTGAAACCACAGCATCACCCTCTGTAATTCTGGGACAGGGGGAACCAAGAGAACAGAGCAGGATGTTATTACAAGATAAACACCCCCTGCTTTGAAAGTACTGCAAACACCTTGGCTTTGCCTGCGTTTGTTTTTGTTAAAAGGGCTCATCGGTGTCCCAAGCTTTAATCTAGCAGCAGGAGACCATTATGCTGTGCCTACATCCCATTCTCTTGACATTATCCCCCTCCCATCCTCAACTTCAATGCACAGGGTGATTCTTTGCTCTCTGTGATGTCCTGCCCTTCTCATTTAGAAAATGCAGGGCCACACAGAAGCTTGCAAGTGTGCAAGCTTAGCTTGTACTTTACACCAATTTCTCCCAAGGGAAGGAAATATATGTACTTATTTTTCAACTGTTTGCTCCATAAATACACTTTGCTCAGAGCACAAAGACAAGAGAGAGCACATCAGAAGGAAAGAAGGACAGGAGAAAGGACAACACAGAGTGCAGTCCTGAAGGCAATGACTTTCTGCAGCATATTCTGATAGTCAATGTGTTATTGAGAACACAGGCATAAATCTTCTTCCTGCAGCTGGAGTTGATAATTTAATCCCTTACAGAACATCAATTACTTACATATTTTATTATGCATAATAAATGTAAATTATGTATCTAAGCATTAGCAATTATACTTCAAATACCAACCTTTAAGATGGCACCAGCCTATTTCAAGCCCGTTATTACGTGCAGTTAAGAAAGGAAGAATTTTATACTTAGAAACATCAAGGCAAGTTTTTCCTCAGCTTTCCAGACAATTGATAGAAATGACACCCAAAAAGCTAAACAAAAATGAAAAAAGAAGTTACTTAAATGGGTTGTATTATCTGAGGGCAAGGAGGAGAGCCCAGCTTGAAGATCACAATGCTGCAGTCACATGTGAGTAAGTTTACAACCATGATTAAACACATTATATTCCCATCATGCTTGTTTGGGATGTTTGGTGTTGGGGGATGAAGACTAAAAATTCCATCATTTTAAATATTGAATTAGGATAATACTAAATACTTTTCAACACCTAATCACTGTATGTAGCTCTTTAGTCATGACCTAGAGGAAAACATGGAGATCTCTTACTTTGCATGTGATGGTGCGCTTACTCACTGTAACAACCTACAGAGTAGCTCATCTTTGGATTTAATGACTTTGCCTAAGCCTCACTAAGTGATATTCAGAGGCAGAGTAGCCACAGAGGATGTCTTGTGGAGCAATAATGACTTTTTGGATTATTCTGCCACTGGATCTACAGCATATAAGGAGCCTGCTGGCTTTCTCCAGACCATGGACAATAAAATGATACACAGTGCTTGGAAAAACTCTCAGTCTTTCACACCAAAGGGACATTATACATTTTGCAGACATGAGTCACAAAGCTCCTTGCAGTGATTGCGTACAGGACTCCGTGGGAGCAGCCCCACAGTTTGGGGCCAGTCCCTCTCATTTCAGGGGACTCATTTTGCCACTGATATGATTGGATATGCCTCAACTCTCTGCTGAGCTGCTCTAGTAGAGCTCCCTGGGTCGTGCAAGCTTTGTATTTTTCTGCAGCCTCCCTGGTGTGTGAACTGCATTTGTTTACTCTGAACCCCAAGGCCCACATAAACATCTCTAAAGTATTTTACTGCAAATGGAAAAGCAGCTCTGTTATTTGTTGCTAAATGTATATGGAGATCAATAAAGTATATGAGGGGAGAAATGGTTGAACATATTCATGGAAAATTCATAAATTAATTTATTCAACTAAGATGTGGGAAATTACTGCAGAGTGTGTTTTGGTTAAAGTGTTCCCCTGAGAATCCACTACTCGTATAATGATTCCCTCTTTATTGTCAGTGAATCTACAGCAATGTGTTTTGCATAAGCATTCACATTTGAGGGAGAAAGAAAATAGCTACATAAAATTTATTCCTAGCTATTTTATTCTTGTCTGTTAGTCTCCAGCCTCCAGTCCCTGCTAGAGGAGAATCTAGATTTTTTTTTTTTTAATGATGTAATAAAGCAGTCTATCTCTGCCTTTATTCTGGCTTTCAACTTCTGGCAGCCAGGTTTTGATCTGACCTGCAAGTAAGTAATCCTGTGGAATACGTTACTGTGATCTTTTCTGCAAGGATGTATATTTGATATTTGACTACTGAATGTGTTCATGGACAGCTTGGTACAGCCCAGTGCATTGATGCTGTGAAGAGCTTTGCATCCTGGCACAAGCAACTCATGGATTTGCTTAAAACACAGCCAGGTACAGCAGCACATCCAAGCACTGACAGGACTTTTCAGTGGCAAAGCAGGGTAATTGAGATGTAACTGCAGCTGCCCTGGGCGGCCTGGGGCATCCTGTGTGATTGATTCACAAGCCAAAAATCAATAACTGAAAATTTCTTGTAGTCTAATAGAGGAGAAAGTGCTAGGTTCCAAACTTCTGTTGCGTCTATCGTTAATTTAATTAATTTAATTTAATTAAACAGGAGGGTATGTAGGAATTAGCAGACAATATACATGACAAAGATAAACATGAAGTCTCATTTGAGAAAGAGTGAGCACTGAAACAGGAGGTTAAATTTTATAGTATATAATTAAGCATTAAACTCCTGAGATATTACATCCTATTAATGGCAGTGTCTCCAAACCTTTTGTTGAACAGTGCTTTGCCAGGAAGACACTGCATTTTTAGCACCCTACAGCTTTTTACATTTTCACCAAGAATTATTTCAGTGCAGTGTTTGTTTTATGGTGCATCTTTTGTTCACTCACAATATGTCTCTTCGAAGCTACACATACAAATAACAAAAGCTCATTATTTTCTACCTTATCTTTTACCCAGTGGCTGCCACAGGCAGAAGCTAAAATTTCCTAAAATTATAGCACGTATATATTTTTAGTCCAGAGTTTCTTGATATCAGTAGTGTTTCCTACTTATCTGTCTTAGCAGATAATTAGAATCCATTGGAATTCAGACACCCCTTCTGAGAGGGGTTGTTTGTTTACAAGCTTTAGAGCCATGCTTGCCATTGCTTCCTTAGCTGGGACTCTTATCACCATTTTCTTTATAAGCCTCTCCTTCCTGTTTTCATCAGATGGAAAAAAAAATACAGTATTTGGAACACACTCAGATCAAGTGTGGATTTTTAAAAAAAACTTGTCACAATAAAAAAGGTTCAGTATCTTTTCTACAAATCCCAAAAGAAATGTCAGATGGTGCACTCCCATTGCAACCTGCTGAACACATACATTAAGTTTTAATGGGAGTTCTCCAAACTTTTCAGGCTCTGTAGAACCTGAAAACCTGAAATAAGGATTGAGAGACAGCAGTCATCCACGTGAATTTGTGTTCATTAAAGAAACAGACATTAATGTGAAGTCTGGAGGTGAGTCTCAGATTATTCTGGGCTGAGGACAGGGCTGTGTGGTCCCTTAGCACCCTCCCTGCTGTGGGTTCTGCTGCCTTTTTGCTGCTCTGCAAACCAGAGCCCCCCTGTCCTGGGTGCTGGGAAGGAGAGGGGCTGCTCTGGGACACAGCACCTCAGGGGGGCACTGAAAATAAGGGCCAAGCTCTGTCCCCAGGACTGGCCCCTTGGGCAGCCTCTCTGGTGGCGTTAGTGGCTATTTCATGGCCAGACCGACACTGCTGGTGGCTGGTGCAGTCCTCTCATTTCTCTGGGCACCCTTCTGCTCACAGAGCAAAGCTCCCCACTGCCAGGCTCCTGCCCTGCACTGCTCCAGGATGGGACTGGCTTGTGCTGTTGCAACAAAAATTAAAGGGAGGCTGGTGGAAAAAATAATTATAATAAAAACACCCCTTTTTTCCCCTATTAAAATAGCTACCAGGCGAGCACACTTAATCTTTGCAATAAAAGCTGTACAAAGATATCTTAAAATCCTGGAGCTCTAATTAGGAGCTATGTTCTCCTTATGAGAATACATAGTTGGTGTTGATATTAATGGGAGTTATGCATGCATACCAGTGGTGGAATAAACTAATTAACACAACCAATCTATTGTGTAAATACACATTAAAGCCTTTTAAAAATGTGTGCTGGCTCTAGCTTTGAAGCAGATGTTATAGCTGATAGGCTCAGAAATTCCCCTCTCTGCAAGGAGTGACATGAAGGACCTTGTTATATCTCAGGTAAACAACAAATATTTGAGAATGTCTCTCACTGCACACATAGCTGACAGGCTGGTGTTCATAATCTGCTAGAAAAAGAGAACAGCATCCAGGTTGAGGGTCAAGAAGAGAGAGACCCAGGTCCCAAGCCACTGATATTAAATGGGCTGAACAGATTTATGCAGCCAAATGCAGTAACACCAAAGGTCTCACACAGCAAAGCTCCAAGGACCAGAAATTGGTCCACGCTGCACAGCTCTGCCTCTGCAATCCTGCAGCTCTAATGAGGGACAGCTGCAGGACTTTACCCTCTGAGTAAAATTACCAGGGAACAGAGGGAAAGAATGAGACCCCAGCAATCTTTAAATATCAGGGTAAGTCAGGCAATCACATCAGCAACTGCATGTGCTTCAAGCACATGGCTCAGGTCCTTAAGATTAGAATTGCCAGGTTTAAGATTTTAAAATGAAACAATTTTTTTAATTATTAAAATTTTTAGCTGCTTTTTTTTGTTAGATCCCAGCCATATACAATCAGAAAGTGGCATATTTTTCACTATTATAGCACAATAGTGTTTAAACCAAAAAAGTACCATCTTTAGAGCAACAGGAAAGTCAGAAGGTTCATCTTCCAAAAAGAAGCAATTGACTCTTGGACTTCAGAAAAGAACAAGCTGAGTTGCATTTGGCAGCAATCATGCAATTCAGGATGGCTTTAATTGCATATTTTGTGGCTCTGCATTATAATTACAACTGTACACACCTCTCTAAAAATAGCCTTCAACTTCTCAGGAGGAGAACAGAAGGAGCTCCTTCTTTTCATCAGTTAAAGACAAAGAGTGACTTTAGAAAACACAGAGCTTGATTGCTCCATAGAGGGTCAGCTCTGCTCCTAAGCAGAGTCCATGACTTGATAAATAAATAAATAATAATTGAAAAAAATTTGTAAGGTAAATAGAACAGTTTTCCAAAGTGACTGATGGCTGAAGAGTTAGTAGGATGAACGCTCGTAGGCATGTTGAACCATCTCAGTGTTTGACTGGCAGGGCAGCAAACTAAGCAAATGATCCTGTACTTGTGTAGCTGCAAACTGCCCTTACAGCCAGAGCAGAATCAGCTAATTTGGGGACTTCTGGAGAGACCACCGAAGCACAAAATTCGGTTTAATACAAGGCACATTGCCCCAAGAAACAAGTGGCAATCAGCTCAATGTGAAACAGGAAATTCTAAAAAATGCAGTTGGTTGCATGAGCTAGATGATATGGCATTCAAGGTCACAACACCATGTGGAGGTGAAGGACATTCAAGGGACCATTTATTAAGGCAATGTGACAATGAAAACAAATGGTTTTCTATTCTAGGATCAAGCAAGAAAATAGTTCCAGGCACCAAAATCTACTGCTTCATAAAGAAATTGAACTTGTTTTTACAATTTAGATGCCAATTCTGGAAACACCTAGGTGAAGGGGTGTTTGTGGGCATCTCTCAGTTGGTTTATCATCTCGTAAGAAATTCGGGTCCTTATTGGAGAAGTACAGACCAAACAGAGCTGGAACTTGACACAAAAGAATCAATTCATAAGTTGAAACATTTGTGCAATGTTGATTTCAACTTTTCCTTCACTGGCTGATGAGACCACGATGAGTTAAATGGGAAATGAAGACAAAGCACTTCTGTCCCATATACAAATAAAGACACCCATCCTCCCTTCTCACTGAGTTAACACAAAGCACCAGCCTGGCTTAGATCTGCAAACCACCCTGCTCTCCTCCCATCCTCCTCCTGTTACATATCATGCAAAGGCTACAGCACTTTGATTTTAGTGACCATTTCAGAGTACCAAGGTCATGCTCACACTCTGGGCTGGTATCAGCTGGTTCTTGTGCACAAATGGAGGAGTTGAGGTGCTGAGGAGATGATGCACAGTCAGCCAACCCCATATTCTGCAGTCTGTATTCAGGCACAAAAGCTTTCCCTGTTGCTAAATGTCTACTCCGCTGTCTCCCTGCAGGATTTGCATGACAGGTCACTGATGATGAGCATTTCCTAGCTGCACGTGGGAGTTTTTCCTTTCCAGTACACTAGTCTGCTGTACTCAAGACATGGACTTTAAAAAATCACTTTCCTACTGCATTTGTTTTCCTTCATTTCTAGATTTATACTGTATTGCTTTTGTCTCTATGAAATTATTCCCTATTCTAACGCCTCATAATCATGAGAGTTCATAGCTAATAGCACTATTCAAAGTGGAATGAAGCTACAATTTTTTTTCCCTTTAATAGACCAAAGCCATCTTAGATTAAAAGTAAAGAAAATCACAGAAAAACAATTGGAGATTTGGAGTGATCGATGCTGCTTGAAATGTACTTGCCATGTAATTGAGATGCATTCTCATTCTCATTCTGCAGCCATTTACTGATCACACGAGAATGATGATTTGTCATTTTTACTTGCTCCAAATTACTAAAGGCAATTTAATTTCTCTCATGGAGACGACACATCAGATAACGTGAACATAATCAAGGGGTAACGATCTGTGGCTCTGTGCACACAATGATGCTCCTGTTACCAGCTAAACAACCACCTGCACATGGCAGAGGGAAGGCAACACCAGCTCCCCAAGCACAGGCTCTCCACCCAGTCAATCACATTATAAACACAGCAATTTAGCTACGCCAGGTGATTACACCTACTCAGATTTCAGATGAAGCAATGCTCCCTCTACAGTCATTCCCATACCCATCTGTCCATACCTGGACCAAAAGCAGCAGCTGGTGACCACTATAAAGGGTAGGCATGTTCCCTGAAGGCTCTCATGCAATTGGCATGGTGGCAATATCTTAGCATCCCAAAAATCTATCAACTCTCCCTATCAATAAGTAATTGCAAAGTATTTAGTACTATATTTACATATACTTTTGGGATGTCTGATGCTCAACAGGATGTGACCGGGGATGGGATTCTGACCACTTATGGCTGCATGGACTGAATATCAGGAAAAGTCCAGATAAGTCCTGATATAATATCAGGATAAGCTCAACCCCCTCTCTGATGTATCCGAGTTTACAAATCAAAGTCAAAGAGAAGTTGCTACAACACCTGCTTTCCCTCTTGAAATGTTGCTGAATTAGTCTTGAATTTGATCTGCTGCCCATTTCTTCTCTGCAACCTTGCCACAAATACTGAGTAGCAGCTGGAGTGTTTTGCTCAATCCTGTTCAAGGCCAGGTTGGGTGTGGCTCTGGTCTAGTGACAGCTGTCCCCACCCAGGGAAGGGTTAGAACAAGATGTTCTTTAAATTCCCTTACAACCCAAATCATTCTATGATTTTGTGGTCACAAAGTTTTGTGCTTCCCAGGGCCCGTGTTATAAAATTATTGGGGAGAAGGAGGAAGTACCTGGAAACATCTCCTAATCCATGGACAAAGGTCTGGGGGGCTTCCAGGAGAGACAGAGAACAAGGGTCAAACCAAGTGCTGTACTCTGGGCTCCAGAGCTCACACATCCTGCACTAGCAAGGATCTCTTAGAAATCACTGCACTTTTTTTCTAGAAAATGGTGGGAGGAAAGGCTGGAGATACAGTAAAAGAGCACCTTGGCTTGTTTGATAACTCGGTGGTGCAGTAGGCAGCAAACTCAGGAGTTCACTTGTGCTGCCAGTCAGAGGCCAATCATACCACCAAGTCCTGAAGTCCCTCTGCAAAACTGGATACACCAGGTTTTCCAGCATGCACACTTGGTTTTCAAACGTGTCATCTTTTTCTAACCAAACTTTGTCTTTGTATGCGAGAGGTGAAAGCCAGTCTGAGTTTTCTGTTCCCAAATAGCTCCTTGTTCCCTGCTAATAAATTTCAGGAAACCAATCCTAGTCTCTAGAATAGTTATCCCATCCTATCCATTACATCTATTAGATGAACTAGTTCACAGTAGGTCTGCACAGATTTCACTGACCTGGTTGTGGCCTCAGTAGTGTTCATTCCTTGTTACAGATGAATGAAATGTACAGTACCCAGCAAGCTTTCAGCTCTCAGAGAGACTAAAAAGTCTTGTTGATTCCAGACAGAGCAAATCTGAAGTGTAAGTACAAATATAAAATACTCTGCATCCTGCAGTACCCCTGCTATGGTTGCTTTTAGATTAGCAACAAGACTGAAGTCCTAAGAATGCCAGCCTGCTTTTTAATTGACTTCTCAGAATTTTTATTTTGTAATCAAAACAAAAGCCAAACAATCTCCAATGCTAAGAAGCGCTGAAACAAAACATTTGACAGTTACCAGCAAAGAAGCTTTAGGAATGTCTTTTGGAGCATAGCAACCAAGGGAGAGTAAGCAGGCTTAAGCTTTGAAGTTAAAGCTTTCAGCAACGTTTCTGATTTCTAAAGAACACAATAGAAACAACAAGAAATTAAAAAAAAAAAAATTGAAAAACCAAACCCCAGGCCTAGTTCAATGCTCACTGAATGGACTTGCTGTGAAAGACACCCATACAAAGAAAGCAGAATTAGTATGTTTGCTTAGAAATCAAGTACCCACAGCTAATCCTTTTGCAGTATTATCCTGTTTTGGCCTTTAATAAATCTGCTTTAAATTAAAGATGTACCCAAGCCAAGAAACACCTCCTTTGATGTTTCAAATAGCTCAAATAAGCTGTTTGCTAGAAAAAGCTCAAAATATGAATTCTGAAAATAAAAAAAATAGAAGTCCTTCTCCTATGCTACAAGGCTGGCACCTCTCAGGAAGGTCAGAGACCGTTCAAAACCACAAATCTGAAGCACCTCAGGCATTGGTCCCTCTCAAGCCCATGCATTAGGGGGAAAATCCTGAAATACATGTCTCTTACAAGCCAGTTAGCCAAAAGCAGCTAATCCCCTTTTTTTTACAACCATTACATCACATCACTGGAATACTGGAACAAGGAATTTTACTGGTTAACTGAATGCAGGCATAGAGCTTGTAAAAAGCTTGGAACAAGGTAACTAAATTACTGCAAATGATATTTGTATTTAAGCTTGTATAATGAGCTGCAAGTTGGTGCAATAAACTATATGTTCTTGTTTCCTCTTCCAGTCAAGAACACAACTTGCAATACTTGAACTGTATCAGATGACTCACCGTGTAAATAACAGTTTTCTCCTGTTTTGACCTTGACTGCAGAAAGAAGGATTTTAAAAATAATACTGGTTTTACACACCAAATGTACAGCAGGCAAGCGGAACTAACACGAGCAGCAATCCTAAGGTTGTCCTTAGTGCAGGAGCGTACGTAATTGATGGGTTTTTAAGTTCCAACCATCACATGCCAATTTGTTTGATTTGGCAGTCACAACTGTGATTCTAATCAAGTTAGAAAAGCAGACCTGTGATTACCATCATCAAGATTGGTAGCTTTCCCAAAAAGAACAAATACTGTATTTGCAATCCTCACTTACTGCTCACTTCCTTTCGAAGGGCGTGTTCTTGCCCAGAACCGTGCCTGGCACAGGGCAGGTCGCCAGCCACAGGCAGCTCGAGGACACAGATCTACTCAAACTTTGTGCTTTATCCTTTCATCACTCTCTTCAGTGAAAATTTGCATCTTTGGGGGCAGGCATGGGAACCTGTGGGAATTTTCCATAAGCCATAAAAAAATGCAGGTTCTGGAGGTGCCAGGGTTAAGTGCAAGGAAGCCAAAGGTTTCCCTGTCCTGTGGCCCTTCTTGGTGCTCTGAGTAACTGGGCTGGCTAAACAAGGGTAGTGATGGGAGAAAGCAGCAGCCACAAACCAGCACCCACTCTCATCAGGATGTGACCATGATACTGGCCTTCATTTCCATTTTTCCTTCTGCCATTCTCAGCCATGAGACATTGATCCCATGCAGTCTCATACAGGCAGATGCAGAAATCCTTTTCCCTTCCAAGCATGCAGGCTGAAAGACTCATCTCAAACATTTCTTGGCAAAATAGTTCAACCAGTGGGCACCCACCTTCTAGGTCTTCTGCACCATGAACTGACAGAGTACAGGATATCACCAAAGGAGGGGATTGCTCCACACATTTTTAATTTCATTCACTGCAGAGTTAGTAAATACCACTGTTTAAGACAAGCCAAATTACAACTTACTCTGGTTCCATGTAGTTTTCATCTATGCATTATTTTCCTTCTTGCTGCCTTCTGAATTCTCATTAACCTTTCTGTCAGGACTGCATTAAACATGTCCTGTTAATTCAACGTGTTTTTCAAGAAATCTGACAAGGAGATGACAAATGCTCATGCAAATAAAACCCTCTAGTTAATGAAGCACATAATAAGAAACACAAAATTCTAGTTTACAACACGTTTTATTTCAGCTTTGCTACTCCAGTGAGTTCAAAAGTGATATTGTCTGAATAGCTTTGGCATCTATCCCTATGGGAGCAGAAGAAAAGGTCATGGACTCTGAAGAAACCTAAAGACTTGAAGAACTTCTTCCAAAAGTTTAGTGTTTTTATTATTCTAATATGATATTCTGTGGCATACATATCTTCTAAATAAAACCCTTTACAATTAACATACTGCTCTTACCATAAGTCAGGGCAGTAAATTTCTCAAAAAAGTTTATAACTTTGTTGGCATTTCTAATGAGAAGATGCAACCTTGATGCAATACAAGGTAAGGAATAAATATTCGTATTCAAGTAGGTTTTGTGAGAGAAATATTGCATGTTCTAGAAACACCAGAAAATACTTGTTAATCCTTTAAAAAATCCCAAAGAAGTTTAATTGACTAGAATGATTAACTGCCTGATGTACTACATCTATTCTCCTATATATTCTTTTGAAAAATATTCAGTAAGACAATTATGCAATAAAATTACCATTTATATGACTCCTTTCATCCACAAAGGCGTCAAAGTCCTGTGTAGGAATAAAGGTATAAATACACAGTACTGCTCAAGTGCAGCCAATCCTGCAGCAGGAAATATCAAATGCTCTGAACCAGCAGAAAATATAATGTGATGTTCGAAGGGAGCAATGCTATTTAAATTCAGAGAGATGACAACACCCAATTAACCAGATAAGAGTACTAAACCTGCATTCAAATACAGGGCTTCTTTTCAGACTTTTGTTTATTTCTCAGCTGCTGAAAATTAAGCCTCATAAAGCAGCTTTGCTTTTCTTACATATCTCTCTTGACCAAGCAAGGTAGTGCTCAGACCGTGTGTCAGATGCCCACAGATGCCCTTTCAGAATCCACTGCTTGCTTTAAACATAAATCAATAAGCATGTCAACATTCTCCACAAACCCATGGTTTGCACACTACTAAAGGGGTTCTTGGTAAGTTTCATGCTTGTACTTACATTAACTCATCATGGCATTGAGTGGCACTAGGACTGGTAATAAAACTGCAAAAGGAATGGTGGGAACCAAATGATTTCAAGTTGGGAAAGCCCACGAGCCACAAATTCTGTGAAAGCAACCACTAAGCCTTACAGCTGAATTGCTACAGGAGTTTGAGAAAAGTAAAACGGTGCTCCCCCTCCTTTCTGCTAACAGTTGCACATAATGAGCCACACAAAGGGGTCAAAACTCCTCAGTTTTTCTCCATTTAACATACAAGCTTAAAATCCAACCATTTTCCTTTAAGAAACCCATAAAGTAGGACTGCAAAGTGGGTCCTAGTCTGGACATTAGAAAAATTACTAAATATTAGGGCTAATACATTCTCAGTCTCCAGATGGCCACTGGGCAGATGAAGTTTGTGGCATAAATCTTCTCATTTGCCACTATAAATTCATCAAGTATGAGTGAAGCTTATTAGCAAAACTTAGATGTTATCTCCCACAGAACTCTAAGGCTCCAGAAGATTAAAAATGTTTTCTTGCCATGACAAGTACAATGACCTCATAAATTCTAGTAGACCCTTTGGCACTGGAAAATGCCATCTATTCCTCCTTCTGTGTAATATTAGAGAACTGAGCAAAAAAGAATACAAGGATGCTGCTGCTCAAGTTTACCTCCATGAAAGGCTAAGTAAAACTGCAGTCTGAAGTCATATTTCCATGCTTCACAAGTCCATGAAAAATATTTGAAGAGTGCATTTACCCTTTTGAAGGGGATTCAGCCCATTAGACTAAGATTTTTTTTTTTCTAAAATATAAATAGCTCAAGAAGCAAAAGATCTAGCTAGATAATAAATATTTTTCACATAGTATCAAACAGCCAGTTATACACCATTGATACTTGAACTGCTTTTGTCAGAAAGACATTTATTTAAACTCCCTTCCAAAGAGCTATTTCCTAGAATAGACAGCAAAGCTCTCATGTCTAGTACTGTACATTGTGTTGACCAGTTAGTTACTCATTATTGGTATGTGCACTTATCCCCCATTTATGTGAATGTTCCATTTGTTCCAAATGGCTGAGCTCAAAGCTGGTCACAGCTGCTTGTCATGCTCCAGACAAGACCTTCCTTTTTCCCCCCTTACAGGTCTGCAGCATTCCTGAATGTCCTTAAATAGAACTCAGAAATTACATTTCTAAATGACAATTCATCATCCCTCCTGCAGACTGTAACAGTATTTTAAATTCCTACTGAAGCCTCACCAAATTCAAAGTCAAAGATGACTGCTTTTTTTTTTTTTTTTGCAACCAGTTTCTTGAACTCCTCCATACTGAGCCTGGAAATTACTTCTTGCAGTAGAGGAAAATCTGTGTATGGCTGGCTTCTGCCACAGTACCCAAATTGTCCAGAGGATGACACTTTTGAAATGTAATGCCCAAGTCCTGCTTTTACAATTGAAACTCCAAGCTCAGCATTGGTGCCTGCTCAGACGAGAGGCTGGAAATTGGGTCCTGGAGGCAGCACTGGCCAAGCACTGCAAAGTGCCTTGGACAGACACTGCAGACTTGCCTTTCTCATCTGGGTTTGGAAAGGGTCCAATTCCCCAAAGAAACAAAAATGAGTCCAGTCTAGGTGATAACTGATTGCAGCTCAGAATTAATGCCCACAGTGACTGATAATAAGTGTCCAAGTGAGGTTTGATCTGCCCAAACTGCAGACACCTAATGCCTGAAACAGACATTTAATTCTCAGGCTGGGTTTCTACATGATCCCCAAACTTCAGACTCTTTCTCTCATAGCACTCCTTGTCTCGCCTTTGCACTGGTGCCAGAAAGGCCAACTTCAGCATTTGAAGCTTCACCTGCCACTTTAGCAGTGATGTTTTTCTCTTGAACATTATGGAGACTGAGTATTTTGATAGGTGAATGTTGTTGAAGACAGAAGCATAAATTAACTTATTTTAGCTGCTCATTATCTTCAATATGCACCTATTGAAGAATTAATTGTATTAAAATGTTGAAAATAATGTAAATATTTTGATTGACAGCATTTAGTACACTGTCTGAAGGTGTTATGAGAAGAATATCTGAAATAAAAAGTTGCTGTGTTACTTTAAATCAATCACTTAATGACTGTAGAGTTCATCTTTGCAGCACCCACTCTTTTGCCCTGGAGAGTCTGGCAGGGGCTCTGAGCCCTTACTTCCATGGGGAGGCATTTAACAAATCAATGAGAATTGGCCTCCATCCTTCAGGAAAGGCCTCAGTCTCTCCTCATTCCCACCACAGCTTGGACAGCCCAGTGGGTGAGAGCCTCATCGCCCTTCCACGTCCTCCTGGTCTCTGGGTTGTGTCATCTCAGCAGGGAGGGCTCCCCTCATCAAGGCGCTGTGAAGGAGCCATGATCAGGATCATTTGGTTTAAAAATGAGATGAGAATGGGTGAGCTGTGCTGCCAGAGTGATGCTGAAGGATGACAGCAGCGTGCAGAAGGGAACTGCACCCTGTACATGGCATCACCAAGGAAATCCATCCTCGAGCAATGCACGGGCTGATGGCTGGAAACTGAGGGGACGTGACGGATTTGCACAACTCCCTTGATAGAAAAAACATTTAATTTAAGGAAGATTAGATTGTCACAATCACCCCTGACAAGAATCCCTGTCTAGCAAGGCCTTGAGCCTATATTTTGGGCTAGAAGTGTGCCTTAGCCAAGACCTTAAAAATATTCACAATCCAGGCTGTCACCAGCGCTACATTTCCTTGTCACTCTTTAAGTGTGACTGATTTGCCAAGATCAAGACTAAATTCACGATCAGCGGCAAGGGCACCCAACATGAATTATAAAACTGCCTTTCCTTCCTAGCCTCCTGGATATGCTAAGGAAAATGCTTTCCCTGCATTCATTGTTGCTTTTTATATCCACAGCATATCCTCTGTGTAATGATGCAGGACTGCTCAGCTCATCCCACAGCCTCCACCCTGTTCCCACAGCAAAGATGATGCTCAGTAAGAAGGAAGCATTTGGCTATTAAATATAAAACCTGTATTAAAAAATGTATTGATTTTATGGCCAAGTGTTTTGTGCTCTGAGATGAAATGGAAATAGAGGTGGTGGTGGAAGTGGAGACAATTTTTTGATAACTGTGCAGCTCTGACGAGGCTGGGGCCGTGCCTGGGAAAACTCCATTTACAGATACAGAGCTCTGTTAAGCAAGGGGAGAAAAGAAAACCCAAAATCTAGAGGACCAGCTAATTAGAGGGAGGAAGGAATAGGAAAGGACCTTTCCTTTCTCTTTACCTTCCCAAAATCATGCAAGCAGAGGTGAAGCTAAAGTCACTAAACAGACAAACTTAAACCATGCATCCAGAAGAACCTGCGAAGTCAAAGGATTAACTTTTGAAATTTCTAAAAGTGGCTTCCTGGATCTGAGCAGAAGCAGGGAAATTACTGCTGGTACAGAGGAAACAGAAGGCTTGGAGCATATTAGACTTAGGGTAGCAACTGATTCTCTCCCAAACCGAGGATACAGGCCAAAGCTAAAGTTGTAAAATAAGGGAGCCAGAGAAGAACAATGAACAGAAAACCCCAGACAGTGCTCCCAGCTCCTACAGTGACAGATGATGTCTTGAGCATATTAACAAAGTAATAAATCCCACAGAGTGATCTGCCACCCTTAAAGCACAGTGTATGCTTAGCCTTGAGGATTTTTGCCCAAGGGAAGAAAATACTGGAGTTCCAGTGCCAGCCTACATCTTAGATTCTCTTCCAAAGGTAGCTGTAAGTGGGTCACAATTTACTGGTAGACTGTGAGATATAATGCTGAAGTTGCAGAGTCTCCTCTGAAGAAGAATTAGATGGTGACAGTTTAGATACTGATGCACTGGGTTTCACTAATCACAGCACTGTGGGTAATGAAGAAAGCTTTCTTCTAAGTCACTTTACAGAAGTTTATAAGCTTCAGTGCTTTGAAAGTCACAAGACTTACTCCAAGCTTTCACATTATGTGCTGTGGGCTCACTCACACAGATGGCATGGAAAGGTTTATGATGGTACATCAAAAGAAAAAACACTAATTAAAAAGGTTCCCATTAAAGAAAATGGAAACTATGACAAAAACTAGATTTAGAGTCAATTTTTAGATTAGTCATAAGAAGAAGAAAAATTCCACAACTTTATAGTAACTGCCTACTTACAGAAAAGAAAGGCTCTAAGTTAAACTAATGGAAAACCAGAATGAATGAGATTTAAGGCTGAAATACCAGGAGACTGTTGCTGACCATCATTCAAATACTGTGTTGCATCAGCCTGTGGGGGTGTTCCACACAGACATAAATGAAGAATTCTTTTCACATCACTTTTCTAACCAATACAATTACTGTTGTTTAGTCACAGATCAGCCTGGGTGTTGCTCAGAATGATCTCCTACTATTTTGCAGTTACAATTTAGGTCTGAAAACTTTTCTAATGGAATCAACAAACAGAAAGAGCTAAATTTAGATAATGCCAAATTTATCACCACAGAGGAAATATGATTCACGCTCACCTGTAAATCTACAAGAGTTTTTCACCCTTCACTCCTGAATTACAGCTATTGCCTCATCTAAAGCCCTGTATTATTCATACTTTATCATTGCGGTGACCTGACAAAGCTGACTAAAAACCTAAACAACTTCTAATCAACCTATATTTCACCATCAGTGAGCAAATCTATGTCAAATACCCCTGGGATCACAGCACTACCTTCATAATAGTGCGCTGGGCACTTCTGAAGTCTCAGTTCATGGCTCCAACCAATGGCCTTTGTGCCCCAAAAATCCTGACTGCCTTTCCTGCTAATTGCACAGAGCTAATTGAAAAATGGCAAGAGAACATTTCCTGTTACTATATTTTTTGATGCTGTGAACTCTTAGCCACATGGAAGCTGTTTACTGCAGATCGTACTCAGGTATTCTTAATCCTAACCTCTTGTTGCAGCCATCATTTTATATATTATTCATTTTACCAACCAAATATTTATCAAATATTTCATTGTATTTGACAGCAAAAGCTATCTCTGTGTATGACCACATAAGCTCACAACATTCTTGGTCCATAAATGCCCCTGAATTAATCTTTACCTGCCTTATTTCCTATTTTCATTTTCCAAGGAACAGCTTCTTTTTATTTTTATAGACACTATATGGTCCAAAGAAACAGCTAAGTGAAAACATAACAGTTAACTGCCCTCAGCCTGCAGCCCATATCTTTTGGCATCACCAGGAACACTTAGAGCTGCAAGACTGGATTCAGGAGCTCCTAAAAGGAAAATTACTGCTGCAGAGAAAGTACTCAAACATCTCTGAAGATTGAAGTGTCCCCACCTGACCCCTTTGTTAAGCACCAGCATCTACAGCTTTAGCAAAAGCACTGATATCCCACCAAAACCAAACAAAACCTGTACACCAAAACCCAAAAGGTTTCTTGTGCCTTCCCTTGTGGATGGGTGCAGAGTCCCATCCAGCTCTGATGCACAGATGAAGTGGGAATTCCAGGGTCTGCCAAGAGCAGCTGGTTAAAGTCTGTTGGATCAGTCTCACTGACAACTCCCAGCAGGTCAAAACACTGAACCTGCTCTGCCTGAAGGTGCAAGGGCTGACACACTCCTGGCCACCACGCAGGGTGGTGCCTCCTGCAGGAGCCCAAGCCTTCACTCTGACTCCTGTTTCCCCCATTTCAAGATCTGGCTGCTGACATTCTTTGCCTCCCAGTGCCATCACCTGGGAGAGCTGCCTCACAGAAGGCAAAATGTGTGTCAAAATGCAAGTCTGAGTGCCTGCAGGTGATGTCACTCAGTCTGGAAATATGGGCTCAGGCCTATCAGATAAGTGTTCAAACTAAATACAACAGGATTTAGAACATGCTTTTAGATTTAAGGAAAAGTGCAGTCTTTAAATTACTGCTTTAGAATTTACTGGCTTAAAAAGAAAGACCTTAAGGCATCCCATCAAAGAGTTATATAACTCAAAAGGGTTTTCCTTGCTCAGTGTTGCTTGTGCAAGACAGATTTAAGTAATAAAACATGCTTCTGGCACTAACCCTTCTATATAGGCTTTATGATGACAGATTTCAGATTTGAAAATAGAGGTCTCCATACAGGCTAGCATTCCTCTTCTATCCCCTCACAGAAGCTTTGACTGGTCATTTTCTACTCTTTATTTATTGTTTTGAACTGAAAAACTTTTGCTACCAACTCCAGCAGGAATTGGTCGTGTTGTGGATCAGATGGTCCCAGGTTTGGTGCCCAGCTCAAACCAGACATACTCCAGCCTGGTGCAGCACAGCAGCTGAAAGAGGCTTTCATTTCAGTCTCCCTGCAATTTAAATTGGCTACATCTGATCTGTAAATATCTTCAAACTTCACACAGTTTGTTGCAGCAATCACCCCTCTGGGTGGCAGATGCCTCTGACATATCTCTTGAGAATGTTAAACACAGAGACTTCAGAACTGGAATTTCTAGCGAGCAGCTTTGCATTGGCATGAAAGGCAAGAGAGTCCTGAAAATACTTGAAATTCTGAAGTTATGAGGAAAAAAGTCCATTAACAAGTTGAAGACTTTATCTATAGGAGGCTTTTAAAATTTTATCTAATCTAATTGGTATTTTATAAGATGGGTTTTTTCAAACAGTGCATCCACAGACCCCAGTAAGAACCGCTGTGAATGAAATTAATTATTTTGTACTTTCTGCAGATTTCAATTTTGCATCTTTAGATATTCTGCTTGAAATGTGTAGATAGTCTGGTGTTGCTTTTGCCTGGTAATGATGTCATTTCCACAGATAATTAATCCCATTGATGAATTGGATTTGTTACTTTTAGAGAGGCAGCTAAAAGAAGCAGTAACAATTTCTGCCAGTTTTATTTGTGAACTTCCATTTACAAGTCTATTACAGTTGGGTCAAAATCAAAAAGTGGCCCACAAAACCCAAGAACTGGCTGATCATGATCTGTGTCAAGAAGTCTTGCAAGTTGTTTATGCACTGAATCTTACCCAAGAGGTGGAAGCACAGTACACATATCAAAACATGACTACAGGTCTGAGGACACCATTGGTTTGAGAAGCTAAATAAGTGATTATGCACTTATTTGAGGTCTGAAATATGTTGGGACACAAACAATTTTAACTTTTTCTTTTAATATTATATTTATTTCACTGGTGGGGTGTCTCATTTCCATGTGCTGCTGTTGGCTATAAAAATAAAAAGAACTCCTCCAGCCTTGGATATCCTCTCCCAGCAAAGCACCTGGCACCTGCACCTGCCCAAACTGAAGGTGCTGAGCAGTGCCCCAGCCTCCAAAGGGAGCTGCCATGTGAGGGGAGAGCACCCCACACTCCAAGGGGGGCTGCTTCAAGGATGTCATTTTGTTTAGATCTGCTGCTGGAAATCCAGTTATGGGTTTCGAGTCTTCAAATCTCATCTGTACCTTAAGCTTGACGGAGAGAGAGCTATTCCAGCACATTTACAGGCAAACCAGGTTTTCACAGACATTATGCTGTGTCATTCTAAGCCAGGGAGGTGTGAGAAAGATGTGCTTTATCACATGTGGGAGAAGGACAGCTACTGACTTACTAAAAATAGCCAGATTCCACCTCTCCAGAAAGCTGGGACTAACCTAACACTTCAGCTAGCCTATGTACAAAAGAGAAAAAAGAAACCCCAAAAGATTCACCTAAAACCAAATAGTACCTGGTGGCAGACAAGATGCATTACATGGTGTGATTACATGTCTGCACGAAAACGAGTTCTGTGTCTCAACATAAAATATTGAGACTGCAGGCAAATTTTCAAGAACCATGTGGTGCACAGCTGCAGACAGACATGCAAGAATAGGACAAAAATATTCCCCTGCTGACTGGGCCCCATTAGCAGTTTCAGCTCACCCCCAAGAGCTCAGGCAGGGGTGGATATAATTTGCAGGAGAGACAATCCAGCAGGGAGAATCTGTGTGCTGCTGCCATGTACTGCCCCAGGACATGGGAACTATTTGCAGAGGTCCTGCAGGGTTAACTCTGCCAGGCTGGGCAGAAACCCAGATTAGAGCTGCATCCTACGAGGGTTTCCTGTCTTTTCTAACCTACACAGGAATTGGAAGAGACAGCTTGAATAACTTTGCCATCTCCCCTCTGAAAGCCTCTGCTATTCTATTAATAATATCTTACATTTTACAGCTCATTCTCATCATGCAATGCAGATGAACACAGGGCTGTGGCTATGTCACTCACTGAAGAAAGCCACCCCCACCCCCATTCAACTGCTGAACTTTCCAAAGGCTCCTTACCCTGCCTGTGCTACCTAAAGAAACTTTCTTTAGAAGATGTTTTAGTCCTTTCTTTCCAGCATCTCAGTAATTTTTAAAAAGTTGGGGTTTTTTATCAGACAGTGCAGGTTACCATAACTCTTTTGATATATCTGCTCTATCCAGCTGCAGAAATTCATACTGAGATCTCACAACCAGCACTGCTGAAACCTGAACTAGGAAACTTCCATCTCTCCTTTATTTTCCTAGCTTTTCACCACGACCTCCTGCAAGAAAAAATGAGTACAGCCAGCTGTACCCAAAATGACCCACTTCATGCTCTTTTCTCAGTTTGAAAAGGTAACAACAACGAAGGCATAACTTCCTTTAATAAGAAAATATCTGCCACACTCAAACACATGTAACAAAACATACCCTTTTTTCTCCTAGGAAAAATTATAAAAGTATTTTTGCAGCAGAAACTGCTTATACTAAGATTACATTACAGCAAACTAGAAGGATCACATTAAGGATTACATACTTATTTCTACCTGTAACACATTAAAATGGGAAAATAAGTGTATAGATCATTGGAGAACAATCCAGAGCATGTGGAAACAAAATTTGAAAAGTATGACTACATGTATTTTAAATTCTCTTCTCCGCTCTCCTCTAATATCCTGGATGAAGGGAATGCAACTAGTTGAGCTCTTTTTCTGTTTTGTGTAGTATTACCTCTGGGAGGTAAACCCTCAGTGAATCAGAAAATTCCACTTGTATCATCTAATTGCCAGTGACTGGGCACAGGCCCAGTTTGCTCAAGGTTTTCTGCAAACAGTGAAATGGAGTCCAATTTTTCTGTGGATTCATAGAAATGAATCCCCATGTCTTTTCCTTCCACTATAATATTCTCAGCATTGTTTTTTCTCCTTCCCACAGATCCTCTCCTAAGACCACCAGTCCAAAATCACCTTTGACATCCTCTGCAATGCTCCCAGGTCAATCCAAACTGCCTCCTGCCATTTCCTTTCCTTGGAAGGAGTAAACACTTTAAAGCAGAGTACATGACGTATAGGGAGGGGGAAATGGAGAAGAGGATTTGAACAGCCCTTGAAGGAAAAGACAAAGCCCTCTGGAAATGGCCCAATCCTTACAGTACTACCAAGAGGTAATCTGGATGGCTCCATGTTCTGATGATTTGCAGCACTCTGTCCCACCTCCACCACTTCACTCTAACAAAACCCCACCAAACCAAACCAAACCAAACACACAGCCCATCACCCCCACCCCACAACCTCCCCAAACCCACTCCCTATCTCCTCAGGAAGAACTGTCAACATGCAAGTTATCACTGGGCAGGCTCTCAGCTGATTTCCAGCCCAGGGTACACATATTTTGAGGGTGAAGAGATATTTCTCTCTGAATTTTGCCTTAGATTCAGTGAAAGTTCAGAATACTGATTTTGATGAAAACTCTGGGAGCTCAGACTGACATTATACTATAAAATGCTTTCACTGGAAAATATGCACATCATTCTACTTGCAACAACTATCACATTATCTCCTCAATATTACGTGTATAATATCAATGTGATCTCTTTCTAACACCAACTGAACATATATAATACGATAGAATTACTTTGTGCACAGCTATTTAAAGCCCACTTTAGTTGTGGATTTACACTGCACAGATTTTTTCAGCTATGAGAAATGTGTTCACTTAAGCACTTCATGCCACACTGACAAATCACTGAGTAATGTCAACCCCAAGAAGTGTTTTCTAGTCCTGTTATACTACAGGGGCACATTATTTGAGCATAATGTAGAATATGAAGAAGATAATAATGAGATTTATGTGTGTAATGGAAACTATGTGCATTGCACCTCCCACACACTGTTTAAGAATTATGCCCCACAAAATAATTTAAAATAACTCATATTCTACACACTGTGAATATCTCATCTGAAAACTACTCCTCTGCCTGCTCTATTATACAGGGACAACAGGCAGCTTACAAAGAACAAGCCTTATGACTTCAGTCCCTTTGAGTTTCTATCCTTCTCTTTTGAATACTAAAAATGCAAACCAGCTGTATCACTCAAATAATCTAATTTTCCAAACCACCTACATTAACATACTGGCTGAAGCCAATTACAAATGCCTTAAGGCTTCTAGCCTCAGAAGCATAACCTGACAGGTCAAATTTTATTGTTTGCTCCATCCATCATTACTGACACAGTAACTCCAAGTACACAAGTCACAGTCAGCCCACTGCTGCTTCTTTCTCCCTGTGCTCCTGCTGTAATTTTAATGTAGAGGCTTATTAATAAGGACATTGTCTTCTGTCACTCAGTGCTGGCTCCTTCCACACATGTGGAAAGAAAAAGCCGCAAGTTCTGCTTTTATTTTAACAACATCTAGTGCTCCCTCCTTTGGAGTAATGTGCCTAAGCAAGTCATTGCTGGTGATAGGTTTCATCCACAAATACCTTTTATAAATCTAAAAAAATGTTGCAATGAGAATTAAAAATACAGCTCCCCCCACCCAAAAAAAAAAAAAAAAAAAGAAA
>VYZP01066544.1:25441-46590 GCA_013400635.1 Hypocryptadius cinnamomeus
AAAAAAAAAAAAATCAGCCACAAAATAACCAACACCAGGAAAAACCATAGACTTTTGGAAAATCTAGAGAACTGATGTTCGAAACAAGATATTCATTTACTGTGAAAATACAGCTGACAGGCCTATATCTTCCAGCCTAAAACAGGCACAGAACTGCATTTTTCAAGATGCTAATAGGATTCAGTCTTATTTAATTCAGTAAGACTTCAGCACATATATTTAAACACAGTCCCTAGAAAAACATTGTTTTTCTGGGTTTTTTGAATAATGAGCAGCCAGCAGCAGGAATGTTACATATTCAGACTTCTAATTACTGGCAGCACTTACCTGGGTGCCTAAATAAAAACATTGTCCTCAACACTGCAGAAGTTCATAAACAGGAAGGGGAAAAATCAGTGACATTCTAAACATTATTTCATCCTTCTGAATAAAGCACATGTGGGGAAATCAGAAAAGCATGGGGACCAAGCTCTCTGCAAGAAGCTGCCCTGCTTCAGCATTAACCCTTGCTATGTAAATAAAGTGAATGTGTCATTTCCCTCCCTTGAAAGAAATGAAAACCCCACAAAACACCAAAACCAGAAGAAAACATAAATCTACATTAAAATTATTTTAATATGCTAGAAATTGCCATAGCAAAATCCCAAAATATTGTTGTTTGTGGATACCTTGGCCAAGATATTTTAGACACGTACAACTCGGTACCACACACATCTTCCCAGTCCATTCCTCTTTTTTTTTTTTAGTGTTTTTGTAACATCTGCCATGAAAATATGAGGAGCAGCATTATCATGCAGCAGGTTCCAGATACACTTAGCGGGTAAACATGAATCTAATCTATTTAAGGAAGATACATTTAAATGAATCCTATCAATGAAGTCTGGTCAATCTAAATGAACACAATAGAAAAAAGCATAAAACTGCCAAAAGAGTAGACTTCTTTTAAAATTTATTTAGGGTTTATTGTGCTGAGTGGGCACTGATGAAACTCAAGACACCCAGGCCAAAATCCTGCACTTCTGCAGCACTAAAAGATGAGCAGGTTCAGTTGCTTTAGAGAGTTCTGAGTATTTTCAGAGCCATTTGGGGAAATGGGCTCGTACAGAATTTAGGGGGGTTGGATGTGAGAGAAGCAGCCTTGTGCTCCTGAAGCTTCACCTCTCCCTGTCCCTCACTGAGGGGGGCTGTGGGCTGGAAACTTGAAGGTTGTTTTATTCTGCACAGGTTCTCATATTGCCTTTCCCAGCATGGTATTTATACATCACTACTGCAGCTGTATATTGAGAAGGATTTTTTTAGGGAGTTTAGAGCAGTTTTTTCTCTATAGTCAAGTTACCAAAATAATATGAAGGAAGAATTATCACTTGCAGCAACCCACCTAACATAGATATTTAATCATAATCTCCTCCATAGTCTTTAGGCTTGACCTGATAATTAAAACATTCAACTCTGACAAGCCTTAATATGGCAAAATAACAAGATTCAGGAATTGAAGAGAAAATATGGATTTAGAAACTGACACAACATGTTAATCACAAAGAACCCAGTCTGTGCAAGGCTAAATTGTTGTGGACTAAGAAACGTTAGAATATGGAAAAACAAACTAAAAATATCCTTTTCCTGCTAGGCAAGGTTAGAGAAAGGAGATAAACATCAGCATACCCCAATTAGATCAGCTTGCTTAACTCATAGTTGTTAAAACTTGGACATACAACTTTGGATAAATTTTGCGTTCTGTCCGGGCTTTTTTGCTCACCCACCCCAGCACAAATTAAAGCAGTGAAAATTTTAAGTAATCTCTCTTAAAAAGATTATAGCAAGGAAAAACAAAACCAGGTTGTGATACATTTTAATCTGTTCCCAGAATGCCTCCAATGTTTCTCAGTCCTGCAGGAGCAAAGAGATCACCAGGCTTCAGCAGGACCAAAGCAACCCCCATCTCCTTCCAACACTGACCACTGGCTTTAACAGAGCTTTAAGTAGCCAGTTCCCAACAAAAATAATCAGTATCTTCTTTGTAAGAGGTTTTTTTAAGGGATTAAAAATGCCTTTTTTGTTGTTTTTCCTTTCTTTGCTCATTTTTTGTTGTCTTTACTTCCCCCCCCACCAATCTGTGTTTGCAGAGCTGTTTTCATGAAGACTCTTCCTCCAAAGACTAAAGGGGATAGCAACAAGCAGTGTCTGAAAGAACATCATGTCCTAGGCCACAGCAATTTCTCATTAATACACAGAATCTCAAACCAGGCAATATGACAGAGCAGCCCTTACACTGTAAAAATTGCCCAGAGCTCTTTGCTTTCCCCCATCTATCTGTTGAGTCACTGCAGAAGCCTCTATTTTGGCTGTTCTCACAATTCATATCATGTCAGGTAAAAATCCTTGCAAACATGTATATATTCATGGGCTTTAGCTGGGGAGCTGTCACAGAAGCAGCTGCAGTGCACAGATGAGTGGTTATGCAGGGCTATTTTTTTCCTGGTTAGGATGTAAAATTGGTAGAGCATTGTTTGGGGTTTTGAATTTACTATCTGACACCACTGAAAAGCAAAAGCTTCTTCACTTCAACACAGAACTAAATGGGATTTGAAAGGAAGCTCAGGAATTCGCAGAAATGAATGATTATGTGAGCAGAGTTCAAAAATAGTATTTCCCAGCTCCCTCAGAATTTAACAAAGGTTACCCCAGTCAGGGGGAGGCAGAGATCTTTGTCCTGGATTGTTAATTTGTGGTCAAGACGCCCTTAAGAGTCATCACTGGCAAGACTGTAGCAGGCAGAAAGCCATTTTTTAAGCATTTTAATTGACCAAAAGAGAAATGCCATTCTTCAAGCATATGCAAAAATGCCCTTTACACTTAACTATCTTAAGACACTGACATGGATTACAAGGTACAGAAGAATTCAGATCTACCTTGTTCCCAATTTTCTGCTCATTTCTAGAGACCATGCAGCGAAAAACACCATATAAACAACAGAATGTCTTTGGGATACACAGCACTTGATCAAAAAACATTGCTCACCTCATGCTTCAAGCCAAATAAACTGTGCAGCCCTGGATGCACAGCACAGAACTCTGCCTGTTTTGCCTTCTGAGAGGCAAAATTTATAATTTAGGAGTTGATTATGCAACAACAGCTTCACACAGCTTTTGGATTACACAACTCCAGTCTCACTGGCCCAGAGCACAGGCTGAGGGAACATCTGCCTCGTGGGAATGCAGGAGCCAGATGTGCCAAAGGAGGGGATATGCAAAGGTACTCAGCATCAGGCCAGCTCTAGTTCTCCCAGTCCTCTGGGGTTTCCCAGAGGTTATTTGGGAGAAGGAAGTCAGTAGTGCTAAAAGCTCTGGTGTCAGATGTATTGCTGCACTTAGGAACCCCCCTGCAACACATGGAGTCAAATATCCCTATTATCAAATAGGGATAATGTTGAAAATCTGCTACTAGAATAAGGAAGTAGTTGAAATGCTGCAAAATCTTTTTCTTGTAGAAAGTTCATTTACAATGGTCACATCCCATAAAACCTACCAATTTTCACAAAGAGGTATATGAAAGAATAATTTATTCTTGTACCTCCCACCAGTCTTGTATGTCCTACCAACAGGGAGCAGATGCATAAGGATGACTTGATTTTCTTGCCCATGGAATTCTTTAATCATATCCTATTAGGTCTCACGTTCCTTTCCTCCACCTCCTCTCTTATTTCATTAATTCTCCCTTACAAAACCAGACCAAAGCTAAAAGTTAGCAGAGAATTTAACCTAACTCTTATCTAAGTGGGCACACAAGAAGTGTTAACACTTGCTGAGTCTTTGAGTACGTTTTCTATCAGAAGAGGCCAAGCCATCCCCCAGACAAACGACAGAGAGGAAAGGCTGTGCCAAACCACAGCTGAGGAGCAGCACCCCAGGGCTCAAGGACAGGTAGTCCAGCCAATAGTTTGAGTATGGAAAACCAAACCAAATTGCACTAAATACTCAACAGTTAGACACTTTAGTAAGTCTTTGCTAATTGTGCTTCTGTATACAGACCCCTCCTAATTAAATGTAGCAGCCTTCACTTTGCACACATTTAACTAATAGTGTCTTATTATTTTGGTCGTTATTTTTTTCTTGTGTTTCAAGATTGTTGGAATTTTTTTTTCTTGTACATCACTTAATATCAAATTTATTACCTAATGTTATGACAACAGGACATGATTTTTACATTTTCAAACAGAAAGAGACATGATTATGGACTTAATTAGTTCACAATGATTTAATTAAAATTTGCAGAACAACAATGTACCTAATTAGAAACATAATAATTATGCCAATGTACCTTTCCATCTTTGAAGGGACCATTAGTCATTGAGGTGGTATGTTTTGTAATTTAAGATGATCCTAATTTCCATTTTCTGACTAGTTAAGTGCAGTCATCGTCATGTTCAGGTAATTGCTTTATTAACAAGCTTAATTAAAGTTCCTGTAAAACTGACATCTTCAAAGTTATTCTTCTTAATGTGTTGCTCACAAAAACATTAACTAATTACATCGACCTCTTTACAGGGCTTACATACCTCATAAGCTTCATTCATTACTACTTTCAAGAGCTTTGAAAAATCTGCCTGTAATAACCTATGGAAGTGCTTTGTATTGTCACAATATTAAATAGAGCTGTTATACCCAGGAAACTTCTTTGTACAAAGTTATTATGTGAGAGATGGTGCACATTTTAAAATACCTGCATTTCAAGCAGTAACTAGAAAAAAAATCAGTGAAATCTTTGATAAACCTAAGCCTCTTAGAGTTCAAAGCCCACAGGGAAGGGTGATAATTTATAAAGTTTTCCAGAAATACAAGCAAATTCTACAAGTTCAAAACCCACTAATTTATCAGTTGCTGAAAACAGGGTACAGGGACTGAGTACACACATCAGTGTTCAAATTTTGTCATGCAGTGCTGAATTATTGGTGTAACTGAAGAATCCCATTGCTTGGAAGAATTAGTTTGTCATCTGGAAAACAAAACTAGAACAATAAAAAAACCCCACCACACACTATAGCCCAACAAGGGGGCTTATCAATTTCCACTTCAGCACTCATGTGTACCAGATTAAATAACCCAGATCAAATTTTCAAGATTTCAGAAAAAGAAACAGAAAGGTTTAATCCCTAAAGAGTGGTGAGATTTTTAAAGCAGTACAACTCTCAAACATGTCGCTGAATCAACTTTAGAGCCGTCAAAGTTCTCATTACCTTGTGTCTCCTATAGTTTAGGTGACACTTAAATCATTGTAGCACAAGATGTGGGCATTTTTATAACTTTTAACACTTTACCATTTGTCTTTGTGCTGAAAATCAACACCACTGAATATTTTCCAATGGAAGATTAAAAAGACAAAAGATTCCTTTGACTAGCCCTCAATAAATTAGTTGTGGGGCTGAAGGGTTTCATGTCTTTGGTGGAACTCAACAAGGTTGAGTTAAACATCCTGAACTTCTGTCTACATCAACCAGTAAGCTTAAAAATGGAGCTTTAGTTTACCTTTTGTTAGTTTTTTTCCCCTATAACCCTTGCATTATTGATTTGGTTGACTTTCCTCAATTTTGTCAAGAAATTATTGCCTCTAGGTCGACTACATTTCCTGAGAAACAGCTGGAATTATTCCAGGATCAAATGGCTAAATGAGAGCCTGTATATTTAGTACATGTGCATTTTCTTAATGTGAATTACTGGGCATTTTCTGACACCCAAGTTTCACCTGCATTTGATCACCCAGTCACACTTGTGTTGCGTCTTTTCCTTTCCATTCCTTTTTTCCTCAGATAACAGCTCAAAGTACGGGAAGGGCCAGCCCTGGTACAAAGAGTGCTGCTGTAGGATGGCAGCCCCAGGTCATCACTGAAACACTTTGATGCTGATCCTGCCAGGCCAGGAGCCCAAAGCCCTTCTCCCACCTGAGCTGTGCCTGCAGGAGAGGCCAGACCCACCTGCAGCCAGGATGGACCAGCTGCTGCTGTGTCTGCCTGTCCCACCTGCCTGCCAGCAGCAGGGGAAGCCCAACACGCACTTTCAGAAGATTTTTTCCCCCAAAACTTCGGGCCTCTCTCCATTTTTTGTTCACAAGCTCAGCAGGAATCTGCCCATTTGCCCAGCTGGTCAGAGGTGCAGAGCCAGGAGCAGCAAACACATCCCTGCACAAAGCCCTGCCCACACTCCAGTCCCCTGGGTGCATTCTCACAGGCAATACTAGAACATGGCAGCACCGCAGGGCCAGAAATAACACCTGCAACAGCACTGGCATGTGAAAGAAAATTACTGAGAAAACTTTGGTTTTAGTGACTTGGAGGCAAGAAAAAGGGATCACATTGTCTGGTGAATTCTAACAGTGAGTTTGAGGGAAGCAGTATGTTTTTTTTGTAAAAGATACCAGACACTCATGATCATTTCTGATCATAAAAATGTTATTTTTTGGGACACTAACATATACTATTTTATTTTAACACCCTCCCTAAAGTATTTTCAACTCATTTTCCAAAATTCATCTCCTAAAAAAAATAAATAAATTGAATTTTGCTAGAACAGGAGCAATCGATAGCAAAACATACAATAAATAAAGATGAGACAAAATTGTTTCAGACTAAATCTTAAAAAAATCTCTTTTGAAAAAAACCCCAAAACTCAAACAGGCAACTTCTGGGAGGTGTCTCTGACAGTCAAACATGTCAGCACCAGGAAATGTTTCATGTCTTCACTGTAGCTGTCAGGCTTATATCATAATCACAATAGCTTAGTGAATTTATAACATTGGCAGTATGTCTGATGAAAACCAGTTAGATGTTATGGTGAGAAACAGAGAAGGCCAAAATCCCATTTGGAGCTAACAGAGAGGCAGGTAAGAGCACAGAAATGAGTGCATAGCATGACAGAACATGAAATGAAATCTATTTACTACAAAATGTCTTATGGACTCAAGAGTTCACACAGAAAAAGTTGTTTTTAAAATGAGCCCACCTTAACCATAAATGCCAAAGCCACATTACTGCAACACACACTCCTCAAGATTATTAAAGAGTAACTTGTTTAACAGGCAACATGTGGCCATTTTTCCTGCAGTCTGTGTGCACACATGAGAGTTTCTGCTCTCATTTGCTCCTTCTGGCCATGCAAATCCTTCAGCCAGAACAGGAGAGAAGCTGAAATTACCAAGGCATGGCAGCATTTTAATATTTGTGTCCATTCTCCAGTGGAGAATTCAAGATGCCCAGCTGAGAGAATAATGTAGCTGTCACAACACAGCAGAGAATTTTTTTTCCTGATAGCTTTATTTTCCTGTTTGTTTGTTGGTTTGTTGTTGTTGTTTTTGTGAAGGCTATTTTTGGATTTTAAAAGGTAGTTTCACTGGCTGTTAAACATTACTTTTCATGCATGAATTTAAGAGAACCCTAACAGTATTCCCTAACACATGCTTTCCAGTGCCTGAAGTGCTGTTTTTGGGACATGTGTCCAAGGCATGGAAGGTTTTATTTGCTAATGGGAGATCTGGAATGCTGAATAGCTGTGAAGACATTTTCTTTTATTGAGTCAAGCCCTAAGGTGATCGTATTTTCAGTATAACAATGAGTCAATTTATCCCCACTGGGTTATGGGAATTTTTTTATGGTACCATATATGCTGCATCTGGCACACAAGCCTATTAAAGCCACAGGCTAAATGAATTGTAATATGTTACCCATGCAGTCTAGGAAAAAAGAGACAATTAAAAATAAATCTATCACTGAAGAGTGATTCTGCTAACTTATTTTATGATTTGGAGACCAAGTCTTAAAAAAAACCCAACTATCCCCAAATCCTCTTGTCTAAACAAGCCAATCCCAGCAAATGATACTTTTTCAGTTGCATCATCAATATTAAAATTGTTCTACTTCATTGAAAGAATAGACTATTTAGAGAAACATTAATCAGGAAAGTCACAAGATTGCAATTTGGCATTCTGATCTGCTGTTTGTCAAATATGGAAAAGCCTATGTTACTTATCACTTTTTACATGAAAAAGCATCCCTAGATTAACAAAGAGTGTAATTTAATAATGCCTAGCAGCAAGAGACCTTTCACCTTCACCCCACATCCCAGCTGAGTGCTGCTGCAGGAGCTGGGGCTGCAGGCAGAGCTCACCTGGCTGCTGTGGGTGTGTCAGTGGGTGTGTCAGCTCACCTGGCTGCTGTAGGTGTGTCCGTCAGAGCCGCAGACCGTGCTGGGATGGCTCCCGGGGCAGGGCTTGCACTTTGCCACGCTGGCTGCTCCAGCCCAGTGCTTCTGGGCCAAGTTGCCTTTCTTTTGTCGGAGGCTGTAAAATAAGACACAGCACGGTTTTTGAGAAGTTTGTATAAAACAGAAGAATTAGAGCTTCTCTGAATACAGCTGGATTTTCAGTAAAGCATTAATTTGGAATCACTTCCATTGGAAAAGACCTTTAAGATCATCGAGTCCAAGCATTAACCCAGTGCTGCCAAGTCTACTAAACTGTGATTTAAAGCAAGTAAATTAAATACAGCTCCTAACAATGCTTTTATAATATGGCATATTACAGCAGGCAATCTAAAAAGTCATAAATTGGTAGGCAGCCCTAGATTTACAACACTTGGTGGTTTCATTTAGATTTATAACTACAAATGATTTCACTTCAGGATATAGCATTTCTTGAGCTACACAGCATTTCTGGTGATGCAGGCAACATTACACCAGGTTGGATTTAGAGACGTTTTCACTAGGCCTTCTCAGAGCTGCCAAACTAGTGCTAAGGTAGAGATGATTTTAAAACAAAATCCTTCAGAAAACATTGCAATTTATATTGTGCTTATAACAATATACAGGATATAATATACAGACAGGAGCCCTTTTGACACACCAGCTTACTGAACTATCAGCTGAGGTTCTCAGATCAATCACAGTCCCCCCAGGAATGCCATAAAGTCACAGAGAGCATCTCCAAATCCACCAATGTGTGCCCCCGGGGAGTGACTGCAGTTGTGTTCAAGTTATAGAATACTCAATTATTGCATTAAAAATGTCTATGAAGAAAGACATCTGCTCCAAAAACTTATTGCAAAATGTGCCATTGTTTCTGATTAATGGCACATTTTCCTGTCATAATGAACTACTTGACTGATAGGACATTAAGTAACTATCACCAGCCTAATGTTGCAAGCTGATTAAAAGTTTGCTTTAGAAACCCCAATCCAGAGTTACAATGCAGATTCATTTTGGTCATGTGTGCTTGTCTTTCACTTGAAAGCATTTACAAGGGAAGGCAAAGCATTGCAGCAGCTTTGCTGGAGACTGGTAAGAAAAATAACTGCCATCTGTTCTTGTACCACAGGAAGAAAAAAGATATGATATAACAGTTCAGCTAGAAATGCATTTCAATGTGCTGCTGAATGACTTTATCACAGTTTTAGAAAAATATATACAGTTATTTTTTAAAGCAATTTCACTACAGCTTGCAATTTGCTACACAATACCAACTCTGATGTAATGACACATTCAGCTGCTAAATAATATAAATTCTATTCTTTCATCTCAGTCCTAATTTCACTCAAGTCTAACCTTTGTCAGAGATGAATAGTACTATTAAGAAGATTGGGTCCACAAAAGGAATCCAATCATGATATAATAAACTATGAAAATTGAAGCCAAGTATTTAAGACTAAATTCCCTTGTTATTTTGAAGAAGTCTCCTTAATGCAGAGAGCAGCACTCCCTGTTTCAGATGCATTCTGCCTACAAAGGTACCAATACACCAGTGCTAAATGCTGTGGATGGGTGGTTACTGGCTCTGACCCACCTAAAGCAGCTCTGTGGATCTGATCTCTTATGCTGAGGCTGTATAAACTGTTTATTAAAGTTTTCCACAGTAACTGATTTCTCTGCAGCCCCCAACTATGCTTTGTTATCAAAAAGTAATGATTATCTTATTTTCTTCAGTTCTTTGGATTACAGGCATGACTTTTGGGTTTTTTTTCAGCTTGACAGGAAAGTTTCCTCATTTACTTTACTTACAGCCCTACACTTCTGGAAATGCACAAACTCAGAGTCAAAAATACGTTTGAATGTTGTACTGTAGATACTGCTGGGCAGATTCTGGAGACAAATGTGAAAGGAGCTGTGCCCTTCCTCTGGAGACTGCAGAAGGTCATAACTTAAAGCAGACTTTTCATTGACTTTAACCTACACAATTTCAAAAGATAGACCCTTTGCTATACGTACAATTGTTAAGAAGAACATTTTAGGATTAGTTATAGAAAAACAGCCAAGAAATGCTAAACTTGAAGTGTGTGATTTAGTGCCATCATCATCAAAGCCATCAGCCACGAAGCGTGGAGGATGGAGAGGAGTGACTGAAGTAACGAGCACCTCATCAAAATTATTGCAGTTCTTAGCTAGACTGATGTCTAAAAATTCACAGGATCTGAGTGGCAAATATAAACACATTGTACAGCATTTGTGGGCCACACTACATCAGGCATTGTACACTATAACATTAAAAGAAAAGTCCACCCAGGACAGGGTTGCTTGTCCATTTCTGCACAGCCTTACACCCCCTTGCTCTCAATTTATTTAATCCTTCTTTGATCCCTTCAAGATTCATATTGCAAAGCCAATTCCTATTGGAAAATTCCTCTGAAGCTGATGATGTTTTTCATTCTTCCATCACCACTTTAAAAAAAAAGAAAGAAAAAAGTAATTAAATTTGATTGTTTCGAGCCATCCCAGCAGCTCATCGAGCCTGGTGGCCCTTTCCATCACTTTACAGAGAGTATAAAGAACATGCACAGCCTTAGGCCTGAGCTCTGTTCTCAGAGCAGCTGCCTGGAAGATGACACCAAGCCTGGAGTGTCCCCTCAGCTGGGGACCACAACGGGTTCACCTGAGCCCCATTTGTGTGTTCTGCCTGCATACAATGAAGGAAACATTTACTCTTCCTAACCCCCACATTCAACTTCAGAATCTTCTTTTGATAATAAAAAGAAGTTTATTCTCTGAGAGAGTGATGTTTAATAACAAGAATTTACAGTGGAGTAGATCTCAAAGCATTTCATTAACATGAAATAAAAACAAAACAATTTTAGTAGCGCTTCATATATTGTGTGTAATGAGGCAGGGAATGCTGCAAGGAATCTGAAGCTCCCTCATTCCTGCAGGTGCATGGAACTGGAAGCACAGCAGCCATTTTTGTGGCAAGAAACAGTCTGGCTTTCAAAAATTAATATATTCTTTTCAAGCTGCAAGTTTTTCCAAAATGATAGTGCAAGGTGCCACTGTATTTGAAGCAAGTCAAACGTAATTTTTGTCAGCTCAGCCAAGTGAGCAACAGCTGAAAGTTTTAACTGGATACCCAGGTTCCCCACCAAAACCACAGCTGAGCACCTATCTTGTAAAGAAACATCTTTTTCCAAAAACAAACATGTATTTTTCTGCAGTCATATTTTTGAGAGGCTGGATAGGATTTTTGGAAGCTTTTCAATCCTATAACTCCTAACAACACATCAAACATACAAACAAACAAATTAAAACCTAGACAAGAACATTGGCTGCCATAAGCAGCCAGCCAGCAAATCCCCTCTCAATGGAAGTGCACATTCACATACTCTGGAAATGCTCTGCTATGCTAATTATCTTGGTTTAGAATGAATGTGTCAGCAGCAAGCCAGACCAAAGTAAATTAGGCTTTTTATTTTTTTTTAACAACCAATTTGAATCCTGCTTTAAGACTCACAGTTGAAAGGATCTATGACTATTTTCACTCTTCCAGAAGCTGGAACACATGTATGTTTTGGTCAAGTATTAAGACTTATAGGCAAACTCTGCCTGCTTTTATTTTGCAGACTGGTGAATCAATGCACCAAAAGGCAGAAGAATTATGGAGTTGGTAAGCTGTACAGAATTCAGGCTCTTGGTATTGTAATACAGAAAGAAATGTCAGTGGTTTAAAGCACTCCCAGTTACACAGGGAGAGTGCACAGTGACTGAAGTTCATTGCTCTTTACACAGACACACTGCTCACCACACACTGTGACAATCCAGGGAGCTGCCATCTGCTTGGCTTGCACAGGAGCAGGGACAGTGCCTGAGGCTTTGCAGATGCCACCAGCCAGATGCCAGGAGGGTACAGGACAGCTGGGGCAGCCAGAGCCACAGACAGCTGCACGTCAGCACACTGCTCCCAAGCACAAAGCCCTGGCCATGCAAAAAGCACCTTGAGGAAAAGTGCCTCCACTCGAGATTTTGTGGCTTCCAGGTGTGCCCTGGGCAGCCAGAAGCTCAGCCCCAGCTGGGTGCAGCTGGCAGCCCCAAGGATGGCAATCACCTGGCCCTGTCCAGCCTGGCTGGGAGCACCAGTTCTGGGCACTGAGAGCCTGCTGGGGGGTTTGAACTGTGCCTTTGATTCAGCAAAAGTTTGTCAAACAAAACATCTTAAATTGACTCAGATTAAAAAAAAACAAACCAGCAACAAAATCCAAAAATGCAAAGCCTTAATTCCTGACCAACCCTTGACTGGATGACACAAGCTGAGCTATTCAGGGAATCTCTGTATCTTTCTGATAACAATCTTTTCAGGGACAGTACAGAAAAGCATATATGGAAAAACATCTGGCAAAGCCAGGGGTCAAAATAAATGTACTTGCAGAAAAAAAAAAGATGTTTTGTTTCTTTACATTTGCAGTTTGCTTACATTTAATTTTATATTTGACATATGTTCAGACTTTTCATTAAGAAGAAAATGTACAACACTGAAAGTATGTTACTTGGCTTCAAGATCAGTTACTCCTAAATGAACATACAGTAAATTAGCAGATTAAGCATTGATGGGTTTAATGCAATTACAAATCAGGTTCCTTTAGCAGGCTGTTGTTATTGAAAATACTGACAAACTTTTAGGATGAAGCAGACAGTAAATAGAAGTTTCTCCTTCTGACTTTAGAACTTATTCAGTAATTTTATTGGACAAGGAAAAGACACTTTACCCAAAGGAGTTTTTGTTAGGTGAGTTTTCAAAGGTCTGCTGCAAATAACAGCAGAAAGTTTCTCAAAAACCCCAACAAATGAATTACACAATGTCTTCTGACAGAAAGTATCAGGTAAACAAATAGTGAGATTGGTACTGTCTCTTCTTGTTCTTTAACTTGGTGTTTCAGTGATGTTACACAACCATAGAATTTGGTTCAACTCATGCTGTAAATTATTTACACCTATCCTGTCTTCTGGGCTTAAAATCATACAACTACTTATTTCAGGTCCTATTGAACAGTATTGAGCTGGTTGGGATTTTTTTTTTTTTTTTGATAGAACAGGCCTTATGTACAAAATACTGACTTGACAAACCTAAATTATTTCATGGGGAAATAAACTGAGCTTTTATTGACATTGCCACTCCCAGCTGGGCTGACTGCAGGAAAGGCCATCTCTTCCCAACAATCTCTTCCATAGACTTCTTCCAGGAAGCAACAGCCATGTCACCATCCTTAGGGTTTGCAGGTTCCCTGGAAGGCAGGTTTGACTTAGGCACCCACAGGAGGGCCCACCCCCTGCAAGGATTCTCCAGGTAAATCTGTCTTTGGGGCTCTGTGAGTTGTGTACTGGAGTTTTCAATTATAGCTCTCACAGAGACATTCCTCAAGATTAGGATTAACTTAATCCATCCTTCTTTCTTTCTGGACCTTAAATCAAACAAAAATTCCTAAGTCACATAAAACTATTTTAAGCTCTATTAAAACAAAATTGAAAAGTTCAGTGGACCAGAGCTGGTACCAGAAGCTGGAAGGAGCTCTGACAGCAAACTTGAATGGCTTCCTGAAGCTGGAACAATTCACAGCGGGAACAGTTTAAAATGTACTGGCTGTACCTTCTCCATGCCTCGTGCATAGTTTGTTCATGTCTCCCTGAAGGAAGCTTATCACACTGAAGATAAAGCCAGCAGTGCCTGCCTGTTTTTATCTTTCCTTTGCATAAGTTGTTTCTCTTGTTCTCGAGGAAAAGAATAACAAACCTGAAATTTACCAGTATAGATGGCAGTGTTCTCTTCTCTCTTTGTATCATTTTGGTATTCTGCTAGAGTTAAGAGCTTGGCCTCATTTCTAGAACCTTTCATATTTCTGTGTATATCTTGAGCCACTACCAGTCAAGATTTGTGAAGAAAATAGTCTACACATATTACTTGGGAAAAAAAAGGTACTATGGTATTGAATTGGATACAGACTCCTTATTTAATACAAACACTAAAATGAGAACAGACATATGATTACAGCAATTTCTCCACCTGGGTTTTACACTTTTAGATACAAAGAATAACAACATGCAGCCTTGCATGTCAGCATCATACCACTGTATTAAGTACCACTTTCCCTGATTTCAATATTCAAAGAAATAATTTCACCTAAATGGTTTTACTTTCTCTTGCTGCCTTCATATCTTCTCCCCAGCAGATCTGGCTTAAAAGAGTCATAAGAAATAAAAAGGCCACTGGTGGATGTGCAAAGGTTTTAATGGGGCTTGGTGATGGCTCGGGACCCTTCTGGCAGAATGGAACTCGTTCAAGACTGGCCCCCACAGTAAATGGATACTCTACATACTTTCTATTCTTTCAAACCATGACATTGATGAGATTATATTAGCAATTAAGTCTGTCCAGAGAGAACCAGTAGCCACTGGAGTGTTCCCAGAAAGCTATTGGTACTCAGAAGACAGGGTTAGAGATGACAAATTTAGGGAAGAATTAAAGCAAAACCTCGGGTGCTGAAGTGCAAGTGTACCAAGTGTCATTTCAGTGAAATGAAAAACATGGATGTCCAAGGGAAGAGGAAGAGTTGAGCCTCTCTTTCTTACCAACAGTAAGAAGATGTCTTGAAATAAGCATGGGGCAACAACATTCCAGGAGGAACTTGTCAGCTGGATGTAGGGAAGGTTGAAAGGTGTTGTACAGTGTATGTTTGCAAGAACACTCCCTGACAAATCTTGCAGGGAAAATGCCCTGAAGATTCTTGCATGGATCCCACTAGGTCCAGCTGCAACCAGCTCTAGAAAGAGAACAAAGGGCCTGGAGGCCCAGGGTCCTCAGGGTTATCAGTTCTGCTGAATGAAGGAATATTGTTATTTTTAACTTTCTCTGTGTTTTAAAGGAAGAAATGACTTGGAAAAGCTGACACAGATTCTGAGGGCCTGGAAGGCTAGAAAAACTCTAGTGAGTTTGACTGAGGTGATGCAGCTGCTGCAGGTGACTTCTGAGATCCTGCAACACCAGTCAGAGAACCCCAAATGCAATCACTTGAGCAAGGCTACTCAGAAAGCAGCAAGGTCTGTGTTTAAAGAGATATAATATGTAATTTATATATGGATACTCTGAAACTGCCAGGACAACTCACTCTGCACAGTATCAGGGTCTCAGTACAAGCATCTTTCTGAGATGTTCTGGCTTTACTTCTTCCTGGACTAAAAATGATAAGGCTGTTTATTAAGGCCATTAGAGAAACACAAGGATTTCTGCCTTTGAGCACTCAATGCATAAAAATGGTGTTTGAAAGTTCCACTTACAGTCTTAGCTAACAGATTGTTGTGCTCATAGACAATTAATTTTTTAATCTAAATTCTAAATGATTTTCAACTTTTAGACCTAATACATATGCTCAGCAGCTGCACAGGTATGAAAACAGGCAAAGTACACAAAGCAAAAGAACCAAACCAAAAAATCCACACAAACATAAAATCCCAGTGTTCTTAAAAGTCATTGTGCTCTCCTGAATAAATAACACAGCTTCTAAACTCTGCCTGTTCTCATGAATTTTTATAAGAGAATTATTTTCCTTTTCATCATTATTTTCCCACTAACATAAAAAGGAATCTCAGACACCAAACTATGTAAAAATGAAATGAAGTGCCTTGAATTTCAAAGGAGGAGGGGAGATAGCAGGAAGTTTGTAATTAAAGCTGAAATCTTATTCACCACTCCTCAGTTTGCAGGAATCTCCAGTCCTGGATTTCACATGTTGGATGAGATGCAAGAACTTGGCACCAAGCACATAAAGGTGAAGTGTGCAGCAAATCTACTACTCTTTTTTTTGGCACTGGCCCTCTTTCTTTCCTTCTAGGACAGCTAATTGGTTTCCCCCCATTACCAAAGAAGAACACATTTTGAAAGGATAAAGGAAGCTTTTCTCTGCCCAGGATCTGATTACCTTGATATTAAAATAATGCATTGATCAGGTCTGCCTCCTCCTGCTGGCAGAACTTGCCAAGATCTCCAAGGAGGCTGAATTGATGATGGTGTGTGAGATTAATCTGAGCTGTCAGGTTGTTTGGGGAGGAAAGCTGATCCTCCCTCACTGTGCCCTGTTTCATGCAATTAGACAGGTTCAAAATTGTTTTCACCAAACCTGGCAGAGCAGTCATTTCCCACCAGTTCCCTGCTCCAGCTCATATTTCTAGTTCCAGTGTTGAACCCTGCATAACCATAGCTGTGCAAACAGGTGCAGGTTACTTAGTAAGGCTAAAATTCAAGGCAGATTTCTTGGCAGCATTTAATAACACTTTAAAGCTCCAACCTGACCCATGAATCTCCCAGAAGCTGAGGATAGAACAGCTTTCAAACCACCCTCAGTCTTGGCCAAATGCAGAGGTCTGTGAAATGTAACAGCATCAAAGCTCTGATGTCTCCCCAGACATTCAGCAGTTTGGCAGAATGGAACTGATGGAACAAATGAATGGCTTGAAAGAGGTGACAGACCCACCCTGGGGTCTTGCTCAGATCCATGTCCTTCAGTTCATTTTATAACCCAGCCTTATTTATTCTGTCATGTGCAACACAACCTTTAATTCTACATTCCAAAAGGCTCCACTGCCCAAAGTGTGAGAGTTTGGTTGTTTGGGGTTTTTTTCTGAAGCAAAAAATTTCAGAAATGTTATTGTCACATTGCAACTGCAAGGGAGAAAAATCAATGCTGCCCCCTCAAAGCATCCTCAGACAGCTCAGCTGTGTTCTGCTTCATTATGTTGCTTTTGCTTATCCTAAGGCAAATAACATGCAATCCTCAGAAAAAAAAAAATTGACATTTTGCTGGTAGGGATGAGAAAGTAAATGAATTTTAAAAATATAGTAAAAATTCTTGCCCTTAAGGCATTAAATCAAATGTTTCTGTTTAAAAATGACTGCACAGTACTCCTGTTCTTGAATACTTGGTGCCATGGTTCAAACAATCAGTTACAAACTGTGCTAGCAAAATATTTGCCCCTTCTGACACATTTTATTATGAGATAGGCTTATTAAATTCTCAAGAAAGCTACAGCAGATTAAGCTGCTGAGGATTTTTGCAAATAGCATTGATTACCTAAGAATTCATGTGTGATTTCTGAACAGAGTTGGCTTGTCAAACAACAGACAATTAAAAAAAAAATCAATCCCAAAGCCACCTCCAGAGTGTAGTCAAAATCCACTATTCAAGGTAGGTTCGGAGAAATAATCAGAATGCAGGTTCCTATGTCAGAATAAAATGAATGTTAGTGAAGTGCATGCAAACTAAACCAGTTATAAATACTATAAGGAGCTGAGTAATTTTAAAATCCCATCCTTTTTAGCATCTAAATAGGCTAATGCCCCTGTTGCTTATTCAGCACTGCTGATTTATAGGGCTCAGTACTATGAATGTCTAAACATTCTGCTGAATTTCTCACTGCACTCACTGCTGTCTGTCTGGTTATTGGATGCTGGAGCTCATAATATCTATACCACTCCCAGCTTCTCAAATGAGGCCATCAGAAGCATTAACCCATCTTATATCAGGCTGTGTCTTAATGAAAGGTGACTACAGCTTCAGGAAGGGCTCAACTGATGGACAGCATTTACATAATCACATTAATTTATGATACAAACTGGATGCACATGATCCAGTGCAGGGACAGCATACAGTGAAACACACCTTTGGGTAAAATTTGAAGATGAATTCAATTGACATACTTGCAGAAACTGCAAGATACACATTTCATGAGGTACTTCCACTGAGTGTTTAAGGTCTCACTTTGCTGTGACCTTGAATCATGAAGCCCAGCAGCTGTGCCTTACAAGCCATCCCTTCTTTCCATATTCTTTTACCAGGTAGCTCCAGAGGCCCCTCCACCACAGAGGTTAAGGTGGTGTTAAAAGGCAATGTATCTACTCATACTTTTGATATTTGCAGCATTTTAGAGCTGCTTCCTCAAAAGTTTACTTTCAATTTTACTGTGATTTCACTGTGTGAAAAAGTAAGACTCAGTCAGAGTCTCAGATATAATTTACATAGAAAGCATAACATTACCTGGGACTTTAGCAGGTTTTGAAAAAAAAAATTAAATACTTTGCTGCTGAGTTATTACAAAGGAATCAGTTTTGGGTGTTGTTGGCTTAGGATGTGCTACCTTACTTTCCATCACTTCTTGCCACCCAAATTTCACTTCAGCTACTCACTATTGATTCCTTGGACTCCATTCTTATTCTTTCCACAGTTTCTCTGCTGATGTGGTAGAAATCTAGGGATTGCACTAATTCTTTATCACTAAATTAATGCTATTATTTTCCCCCAAATGTTGTTGCATTTCTTCAAAAAACACTTTTGCTTTCTCAAATCCTACAGACTCTGGTCTATCTTCTGCCTGACTGGCTTAGCTGGCTTTCTCCTCTAGCCCTACTTTCCCAAGATCTAGTCATCTATTTTAAGGAAAATTTTATAAAATTGTGAAAAAAATTGCAGTGTCCTTTCTTACTCACTGCTGTATTTAAACATTTTGATTCTAATCTTTCAGCCTGACTGCTTTGCCCTGATATCCTCCCTTTCAATCTCCTTTTCCTCACACTTTTTCCCTCCTACTTCTGAAACTTTCTTCTGCTCCATTCAACCTCAGAAATGAGGCCCCTAGGAGAAGCAGTTATTTCTTCATCTACTCCTGCCTGTTCTTTTCCTCTCTGCTAGGATGTATCATATTAAGTGTTATATTCTCTCTAAATTGTATCTCAATGTCATTTTGGTGCTTTACCTGTAATAGTTTAGTCTTCCTACCGTTCTACACTTGAGTCCTTGGAAGTCTGAGAAACTTTATAGGTGTCCTCTCTGGCTTATCCTTCCATCTCTTTGCACTATTATTGCCATTTCCTCTCAGGAACATCTTGTCCACATTAGAAGCTCACTATGTCAAGACCAAATATCCTGTATTTCTTCCCATATCATCTTCTTCCTTTTTCAGCTACTATTTCCCTGTCACATTTGTTATCTGGACTTGTTCTTTAACCATATCCTCCCTTTCCCAGCTGAAAACCAGAGCACATTATCTTTCTGCTTTCCACAATGCCCAAGAGGCAATCATGAATTTAGCTATGTCCTATATCTTAAAATTCTTTCAGATTATCTAAGCAATCATTCTCTCATTTCATTTGTTTACAATCTATTCTTCTCTGATTTTCAGTCTGTACACTGCTTAGGGTATAAATGTACTTTTACATTTAGGGCTAATTAGTAAATAATACTTTTGGTGAGGGCAGGACACATTTGCAAAGGTAAAATACAAAATATGAATTTGTTTCTTTCCAGAGCGGAAAACTAATTTATATACTCTGAGATACCTTCTTCTTAAGCCCATTTCTTTCCATCTAAAGGATGCCAGAGGCTGATTAAATCTTCCTCTGAGGGTTATATGATAGCAGCTGTAAGGCTGGTTTTTGTATCGATAACTGTGCTTCAGATTCACGCTCTACTGATCCTCATTTTTTCTCTACCTTTTGGAATTTAGCAGAGGGCCCTCTAAACACTGAATATCAGCAGCACTGAAACTTCAGCTTGTATTTCCTGACAAGCCTCTGCAGGCAGTTTATCTCATCTTGATGGTGATCCTGAGGTGTCAGTGTCAGAGCAGCTCTCTCCTGGGCTGGGAGGAGGGCAGGGTTTCCATTTCAGCACTCACATTTCTGGTGTGCTGCACAGGGCTGGGTGAAGCTCTTTCTGAAATGAAAAAGCTCTCATTGTGTTTCATCCACAGGAGTTTCTAAAAGCACTGTGAACCTGTTACACAGGCAGGCAGCTGGTTCAAAATGAAGCAAAAATTCCTGAACTAACGAAGGAACTAATTAGCAAAACCCCCAGACTTCTGAGCTAAGATAAAGTGTTGTTGCAAATGAAAAATTTATACACAGATAAAACACAGAGGCTCAAGAAATTAACTATGGATGAGGTGCTAAGCAGGAATGACCGTGGAGTAATTCAGCTTGGCAGTCCTGGGCTCTGGGTAAACTGGGGTAGCTAAGACTACAAAAATCTGTCAAAGGACTTGAAAGAGATATAAAGCTATCCAGAATAATGGCACACACATTACAACATAGGGCAATGAATAATGGACAGAATAATTTATGCAACAAAACTATAAAGTGTCCTTTTTGTTCAACATGAACCATCTATCTAAATGCCAATAAGGTACAAATTCAGAATTTATAAAAAAGAGGAAAGAAGAAGGAGACCATGTGTAAGTTTCCTGTGTTTCTATCTGCTGAACTGCAAGGCAAGGGACTGGATGCAAGACTAGAGGAGCAGGTTTGGGTCTTCATTAATGTTTTCATCTGTTTTTAAGCAGCTCTGTTCACCTGAATCTTTAACTCATTAAACAAATGAACAAAAACCTCACATTATGTCTTACTACTAAGGTTAATTAGTTTTCCACAGTTGAGGATCACTGATTGTAACAACCAACTAATCAGAATGGTTTGTTTTGTTTCATAAAAGAAGATGGATTGCATGGTGATTAAAGCTACAGGCCAGATAAATCAGTGAAGCAAAATTCCCTACTCTCACTCCCCATATATATTAAAGAACATTTTCCTAGATATGATCATAATAAAGCTGAGAGTAGCAGTTGCAATAAAAAACTAAGCAGCCTGTGTTGTTTCTTACTAATATTAGTAAGCAAAAAAAAAAATGGAAAGGCTCAAAATTTTTGTCAGTGAAAGAAGAAAAAAAAGGGGAAACAGAAGAAAAATTGACAAAATTGCAAGAGAATCTGAAGTCATAGGGCTGCAATCTGCATTAGTGACAAGCTGAATATTAATTCTGAACAAAATATGTTAAATCTGAATGTGAACAGTGTTAATAAAAAGTTTGTAAAGAT
>VYZP01066545.1:9709-26205 GCA_013400635.1 Hypocryptadius cinnamomeus
AGAGCAGGGCTGGGGACAGCAGAGCTGGGGACAGCTCCTTCCCCTGCTCCAGGAGGTGCCCATCTCCATCCAGCTCCATCCTGGGCCAACTGGCTGCAGTGCCTGCATGCCAGAGGAGGGTGGCACGGGCAGAGGCTGCTGGTTTCCAGCACAGGGCCCCGAGAGCCGCCGAGCTGCGGGCGCGGCGCGGGGCCCATCTGTCGCAGCAGCCGCTGGCCCGGGGACAGCTTGCACGCCACGGTCAGAGCATTGCTCAACGCCGGGGCCGCCCCCCTGCACGGCCGGCTCCGGGTGCTCCCCCCACAGCCCCTCCGGCACCCTCCGACCAATATCCCTGGGATACAGATGGAGAAGGAAAAGGCGGCTGTGCAGCCCCTTGGCTCATCCATAGCCCGGGCTGGAGGGATTGTGATGTGCACAGAGAAGAGGAACACCAGCTAGTTTCTCTCTAGTGGCAGAAGGAGGATGGGGGCTCTTGAGGGCGTGGGGGGTGTCCTGAAAGGCAGAGCTGAATTCCCAGGCTGGAGGAGGTGAAGGATGCAGCCGTGGTGCAGGGAACACTTTCCTATGCTCCCTCCTCCTGCTGGATCCCTTGGGTTTGCCTGTAGGACACCAGAGCATAACCCCCATCCCCGGACTCCTCACCTACCCCAAGAACCCTTTTTTTTGGGAAAAATTTGGTTGAGGGGAAAAGCATCAAACCCGAGCTTTACTGCTCCAGGCAGGGCTGAGTGAGCGGGAACGGTGGGGTGGGCTAGGGAGGAGAAGACCCCCGGGAAGCTGCGGCTGGGTGCCTCCTCCCCCTGCGGGTCCCTGACCTCCCGTTTGCCTGTCAAGAGCGAGCTCCGCCACCGAAACACCCCCTGTCAAATTAGTGAGTCAGAAGACGTAAGAGAGACCACCGCTGCTAATTTGTACATTAACTGGTTCTGACAGAAATATTTCACAAGTGAAAAAACAGAAAATGTGCCTCAAGACAATGTGCAACTTCCGTACCAGCAAACTTCTGCTTAACTGTGCGGTGCCCGAGGAGGGGGGACCCCCGCCCCGCCGCGCCCCGCCGGGAGCACCGCGATGGGTTTAGCCCCGGGAGATGCTCCTGGAAGGCTGGATCAGCCCTGAGCCCTGGGAGGGGGGCAGGCGGCCGCAGATTCCCGAAAATCGTGGGGTTGGGGGGGAGGGCAGGGGATCCTGGCACCGTTCCCCATCGGGAAAAGGGAAAGGGAATGACAGGGTGGAAGGGGCTTGGTGAGAGCCCCCTCCTCACCCCACGATAGAGGGGTGCTGCCCCTCCACAGCACCCCTCTGTCACCCACCCTGCTTCCAGCAGCTGCCGAGATCGGGGTCTGCTGCCTTTTGCCCCCAGCCCAGGATACGACCTGCTGGGGCTGTCCCCGTTGTCACCGTGTGGGACAAGCCGTGGGTCACGAGCTGCGGCCACTCTGCCGGGAAAACCCACGGGCGCAGGCAGCTGCCGGCCGTGCCCACCCCCTCCCCCCTGTGCCCACGGGAGAGCAGCGGGGTGCAAACCCTGCCCGGGACCCACGGGAACCGCCCGAGGCACCGCCAGCTCCTCGCCACCACGAGCGGCCCTGGCCAGAGCTGGTGGCCGAGCCCCTCTGCCGAGCCCCGGGCAGCAGAACCCCACGGAGAGGGAGCAGGAGCGAGGTGGCTGCCGGGGCTACCTGGTGGCCCCTCTCGGTGGCCTCACGCCCTGCCCGGGCCCGTCCTCCCCCGCGCGGGGCTGGCACCGGAGCGTGGCGGGGCGCGGGTGGGAGCAGGTCCTCGGGCCAGCAGCACCGAGCACATGATCTGTTGTGGCAGGTTCCCTGCAGCCTGGAGCCAGCCCCGAGCGAGCGCTGGTGATGGCTTTAATTGCTTTCAGATTCGATAGCCCAGCCCGTGACAGCCCGGCCCCAGCTGTGCCGGCCCGGACCCTGCGCGCCCGCTGCCCTCCGATGGAGGAGGAGGAGGAGGAGGAGGAGGAGAGGAGCCGTCCTGGGACCGGGTCTTCTTCTTCATCCCCGCAAAGTCTTCTCCTTCCTCCTGTCTGTCTGGGTGGCCCCCTGAGCCTCGTCCCTGTTGAAGCCCAGCCGAGGGACAGCGTGGCACCCTAGGATGCCATGGCAGCCCTGCTGTGAAGCCACCCAGCCGTGTGCCACCGTGGCCCAGGTGAGCACCACAGAGCAGCTCCACCCGCCCTCTGCAGCTCTGCCGTACCCCCATTCGGGAGTGGGGGGATGTTGGAGGGCTCTGCTCACCCATCGGAGCTGGGAGGTGGCGGGTCCCCGGTGCCACCGAGGCGCAGGCTGGTCCCGTCCGGCGGCTGCTTGTGCCCTCCCAACCTGCACGGCCGTGTCGGGGGACTGGGGACTGCTCTCTAGGTAGCCTGGGCCTGACCCAGATCTCGGGGGCTTTCTCCCTCATCTGAAGGGGGAAGAAGCTGACCCCAAGCATCAGCACTGGCTGGTGGCTGGGGGGGAGCTGGGGGTCTCCGGGGTGGGAGGACAAAGCGCCGCTCACCACCTACAGCGGCACACGTGGGCTGGCCCTGACCCACTGGTGCCTGTGTCCTCCTCCTCCTCCTCTTTCCCGCTGCTGCCGCGGTCGGAGGTAGCTTCCCCCGCTGCAGCCCAGCCCAGGTGGGTGCAGGCAGCTGCAGGACCCGTGATGTTTCCCTGCCTGGCATGGAGCGTGCTCGAGGGAAGCAGGATGAGCACCCTGGCACCCAGAGCTCACCCATGCACGCACGGCCCTTCCGCAAGGCCGGGGGTCCCAGCCCGAGCCTCCCCGCTGGCACACGGTGCCAGTGGTGGCCGTGCCCCGTGTCCAGCCCGAGCTCCGGCCCCGAGCTGCCCGCGGGGGTGCCGGGCTGGGGCTGGGGCTGCCTGCAGGGAGCCCCCGTCCCTGGGCCCGCCGGGCGGGCAGCAGCAGCGGCTGGTGCCGCTGAAGGTGAGCGCTCCTCCGTGGCTCGGCAGCTCCTGGCAGAGCAGCGGAGGATGAGGAGGGGGCCGCTCGCATCCCGATCCATTATTGCGGGCAGCGCCGGCGGGCGCCCGGGGCAGCGGCTGCATTATTGACGAAGGGGAAGGCAGGCCGGGGCGCAGGCAGGGACCCTCCTGCAGGGCTCAGCCCCGGGCAAAGCACTTCGCCTGCGCCGCAGAGCCGCAGAGCTGCCGGGCCTGGCCCGGGGCAGCGGCCGCAGCCGCCGCAGCCGCCCCACCGCAGCCCGGTGCTGCGGCCGCGGAGCAGCCCCCGTGCCCGGGCCGCTGCTGGGCGGGGGGCACTCATCGGCACCCCCGGGAGGGTGACGGGGGTGGGCGACAACACCATCGCGATGCTCACGCTGGCACCGGCGCTGCAGCTCTGCCCCCCTCAACCCAGCGCAGCGCTGGTGCTGCTCTTTTTTAAGCTTCCCTCTGTCTCCGGGCGGAGATTTGTGGCGTAAAATGCACAATATGTTCTATCTGCCCTGTGGGAGCCATAAAATATTCACCAGCAGCTCCCATTATAGTCAGAGTGAATCACAGAGAGCGCTGGAGCCCTCGCTCCCTGACATGCCCCCTCCCGAGCAGGGCCTGACGGGCGGCCAGAGCCCGGCCGGTGCCACGGCCAGGACCCCATCCCAGCTCTGCCTCCGGGGCTGCTTCCCCGCCCTCAGCAGGTCAAGGGTGGGGACCGTGCTGATGAGACGGCGACTGCCTCAGAATCCCAGTCTGGTTTGGCATGGAAGGGACATTAAAGCCCATCCCGTTCCACCCCCTGCCATGAGCGGGGACACTTTCCACTGTCCCAGGCTGCTCCAAGCCCCAACCTGGCCTTGGACACTTCGAGGGGCAACCACAGCTTCTCTGGGCATCCTGTGCCAGGGCCTCCCCACGCTTTGCCTTCATCTGCCCGAGCATCCTCGTGTGTGCCCAGGGAGGAGCAGCACCAGCCCTGCGGGTGGAGGGGACCCGCGGGACAGCAGCTGCAGTGGGGCAGGCTCAGCCCTGCCCACGCTGTCCCACCAGATGAGCTGGTGTGGGGACACCCCCGGGGTGACTTGTGCTGTCATTTTTGCCTTAGCTGTCACACCTGTGCCTCTGCTCTTCACATGGTTCGGTACCACAGCACTCCTCCTCCATCTCCCCTCCACAGTGTCCTGCTGTCCATCCTTCTCTTCCATCCATCCTTCCCTTGACCCACTGCTCCCGCTGCCCACTCCCATCTCCCCCTTCAGACCTCAGGCTTAAAACTGACAGAGCCAAGGGATGACAAATTTCCTGATGAAGCAACACCCTCCTCCACAGCTGATGTGTCAAACACAATTTTATCTTTTGCCACACAATTATTTGTAATTGTAAAGCAGTTAATGCTGCCTCAGCCCTTGGGAACTGGGCACAATTAGGGTTTGATTTCACCTGCACCCCTTCCATGGCCACACTGCAGCTCTCAGCCCGGTCTGTGATGTTGGGGTGTTCTGAAGGCTCCCAGAGTGTCCAGACGGAATCACTGCCCTCACTGCCACACATGTGCCTGCTCCTGGGAGATGGTGTCCCCTCCACCGCCAGCCCACCCGAGTGACCCCGGCTGCACCGGGCACTGCCGTGCCAACCTCCTGGCATGGCCGGATTTGCTCCCAGTGCGTTGGCAGGCGCGGGGCTCACCAGGGGAAAGCAGGACACGATCACCCACCTGGGCTGGTCATCACTACGAGAGCCACCACCGGGTCACTGCGCTAAGATGTCCCGGCGTGTCCTTGGCACTGAGCAGCACCGAGCGGGGCGGGGGGACCCCTGGTGGCCCCACAGCCCCCCGGGATCGCCAGGAGGCGGCAGCGAGGGGCTGCACGGCCGCGAGGGTTAAAGCCGGCTCCTCTCCGCGAACAGACTGAGGGAGAGGAGGGAGCGTGGCCGTGCCCTCCCCGCCAAAATTAACTCTCCATCTGTTTCTCCCTGGCTGAGGCTGATGGCTTGTGACAGGGCCTCCTGAATGCAAAGATGTTTCGCCCGGAAAAATCTATTACAAGTTGCTGTAAGAAAGAGCGAAATCCTCTCCTTCTGTCTCTCCCTACTGGTCTCAAGGTGCCCACCCCGGGCGAGAGCGGGCTGGCAGCCGGCCGCCTCCGCTCAGCCGGAAAGCTCTCCCCGCGCCAGGCGGCCCCGCCGCCGGACAAAGGCACGGCAGGGAGCAGGGGTGCTGCCCTGGGTGCTGCGAGGAGGGAGCTGCTCCTGCATCCCCAGCCTGGGCACGGTGCCGGGCATGCAGCGGGCACGGCCATCGCGCCGGCATGGAACGGGTGGGGAAACTGAGGCACGAGCGGGAGAGCATCCAGGCGGACGGTGGGTGCCCTCTCCCGGCCACGGCACAGCCCTGCGACAGAACAGTGCTCATTTTGTGGGAATTTCTGGATTTTGCTTCTGTTTTGCTTTATTTACGTCCCTCTTTGCGCTCCCGCACCCCCAAGTGTGGGAAAACTTCGAATTCCCCTTTTATTGGTGCTCAGGTCTCCCTCCAGCACCGACTGTCACTGCTCCACGGAAATGCCTTCAAGATCCATTGCTTTGACCCCCAAACCAGCCCACTCATCCCTTTCGTCTCTTCCACAGCAAAAGCAGGCAGCTTCAGTAAAAAACAAAACTTTATTTGGTCCATCAGAACCTGAGTTTGAAAACCACCCATGGATAATTCATATCATACAGGGATTACTGATCTGATTTACAATTGATAAAATATCCTATGATTCTGAAGAGCTGGACAGTATTTACAGGGTTAAAAATATTCACAGCTCAGAAAGACAGAAAGAGAGAGGAGAAAAAAAAGTGAAGGACAAATCATCCCAAGGAGGAAGGAGCTGGAAAGAGAGAAAACAGATCAACAAACAGAAATACGGACAGAGCTTGGCTCAGCAGCCCCAGCTGGGGGGGCTGGGAGGGTGCCAGGGCAGCCCAGCCCACCCCCACTGCCACCCCCAATCCCCATGGGACACAGAGGGACAGGTCAGGCAGAGCCCTCCGCACCCCCTGCCCAGCCCAGCTGCTGGTGCAGGGTTTGGGGTGCAGGGTTTGGGGTGCAGGACCCCCCAGCACAGTCCCTGCCAGAACAGGGCCCAGCATTGCCCATCGCCCCCCCAGCTGTAAGTCCACACAGCTCAGGAAGGAGACGGTACACAGGGGAACCCCCAAACCACACACACGCACACACACACACACACACACACCCACCAAGTCAGAGAGCCACGAAGCCCTGAAAACGTGGGGTGCAGCTCCCCCCAAGATCAGCACCCACAGGGCCAGCAGCACCCCGAGGTGCAGCCTTTGCCTTGTGCTCACTGCCTCCCACAGCACTCGGGCTCTGGAGGAGGGGGCTCTCTGCTTTCCCCCCAAAACCACCCCTTCCCCAGCACATGGACTTGTGGTAACTCCAGGGAACTGCTCCTTGACCCCAGGTCGGTACCTGCTGCCCAGCCTCCCTCCATGGGGCACAGGGGGGGCCCACAGGGCAGTGCCAGGGGGCTGAGCCCAGCTCGGGCCATGGCTTCTCTCCAGGCACTGCTCCCACCGGCCGCCTTTGCATAGTAACACTTGTGTGACAGGGAGAGGGGCCCCGGGCCACAGCCCCCGCCTACAGCACCCCGAGACCCCGCTCCCCACCTGGTGCCAAGCAGGAGGTGGTGAAACCTCTTGAGTTTCACCCCAATTACAGCACAACCCCCTCAGCAGCAGCTTTCTGCAACAACCCCGTGCCCTCTCCCCACCAGCCCCAGCACCCAGGATGGGTGGGGGGGTCCCTGGCATGGGTGGCACCATGGCAGCGTGACCCTGGCACCCCCCAGCCCAGCCTCAGCACCACGCTGGTCCTGGTAGCAGACAAAGGGGGCAACAAACAGAGGGAAGGGCCCAGGGACAGACAGAGGGTCACACAGACGGACAGACATCAGAGGTATATTCTTCTTTTTGCAGCGCCAGTGCCCTGGTGCCACGGGAAGGGGCAGAGTCCTGAGCGTGGTGCCTGGGAAGGGTCTTGACAGCAGCCTCCAGCCCCTCCCTCTCCCACAGTCCCCGGGGCGGGCAGAGGGCACCGGGCCCAGCGCAGGAACGGGGCAGGTGGGATCCTGAGATGGCCCCGTGCCCCCGGCCGCTCCTCGTAAAGTGCGTGGGGGCAGCGGTGCCAGGGCAGCGGGCAGGGCTGGTGCTGGCCCTGAGAACTCGCCCCGGCCCCGCGGCGTGGGGCAAAGTGCTGGGGGTGCCACTCCAGCTCCGCCCCACAGCTCAGCGCTGGTGGCTCGGGGGGCACCCCGGGCCAGAGGCTCGGTGACAGGAACGGGGCAGCGGGGCGGGGAGGGGGAGGCTCTTCGTCATAGGGGCCGGGGGCCGTGCAGCCCAGCGACCTCGGGCGTGAGCAGCGGGTTGTGGGTGCCCTTCGTCAGCATCCAGTCATTGAGGAAGGCCTGGGTGGCTTTGCGGTGTGCCAGGCGGTGCGTGATGGAGAAGCCAGCATTACCCTCCAGCTGGGACAGGATCACCAACACCTGCCTGTGGAGAGAGCCACGGACTCAGGGCAGCAGCTTCCACCTCTGCAATCCCACCTCTGACCCAGGAATCCCACCCTGTCCTGACAATCGCACCCTGTCCTGACAACCCCACCTCTGCCCCAGAAATCCCACCTCTGTCCCAACAATCCCACCCTGTCCTGACAACCCCACCTCTGTCCCAGCAATCCCACCCTGTCCTGACAATCCCACCTCTGTCCTGACAATCCCACCCTGTCCTGACAATCCCACCTCTGTCCTGACAATCCCACCCTGTCCTGACAACCCCACCTCTGTCCCAACAATCCCACCCTGTCCATGCCTCCCTGCCAGCCCTGGCTCTGCCTTTCTCCCAGCCTCCTGCCAGCCCCATGGCAGCCCCCGTGACCCACCCCAGCCTACCCCAGACCTGTGTAGGGGGGGGACGCTGTCCTGTGTCTTGAGGCTGCCGCGCGTGGACACCACGTTGAAGCTGTCGGTGCAGTCGCACTGCACGTGCAGGTAGGACTTGGGGTGCCGGTTCTCCACCACCACGATGAGCCCTGCCCAGCCGTGGGTCAGGTAGTAGCAGGTCATCCCCTCACGGCCCTGGGGCAGACAGCAGGGAAGGGGATGAAACCTCTGGGCACCCCCGTCCCCAAATCAAAACCCTGCACTGGCATCTTCCACTCTAGCCAAGGGCAGCCCATGCTGCCCCAGGGGGCAAAGAGGGTGGGCATCCAGGGGTGGCAGCCAGAGCTGGCACAGCCCTGCCCAACCCCTGCCCGAGGACCCCACAGGTCCAGGCTCCCTCTGGCAGCATCACCCCCCTCCCCACTGCAGCCCCCACCCTGTGCCCCCCACCCACCTCGTGGCGCTCTCCCTTGTTCTCGGTCAGCAGGATGATGGCATCTGCCAGCGTGGTGGGCTGTGCCTCCACCTGCTCCACCATCACCAGGCGGGAGCTGTAGATAGCCAGGATGTAGCTGGAATAATCAGTGGCTGGTCGGCTGCTGGTGGGACTGGAAGCTGCAGAGACACCCAGAGGAATGAGGATCAGGGAACTGTCACCAAGCCCACAATCCCCAGGAGCATGGTGCTCCAGGGTTGATGCATATGCAACATGCAACAGGCAACCTCCACCCTCAAGAAGGTTCCCATGAGGAGGACCGAGGGCTTTGGCACCTCTCCCTCCCCCAGGGCCCCTCCATCCCCTCACCCTGGGCAGCAGGGCTGGCCAGGGCAGTGCTCCAGTGGTTGAAGGCACAGCACACGACGGCGTATTCGCCCGGCTCCAGCATCACGTCGCAGTTGACGAACTTCTTGACAGCTCGTTTGCTGTGGGCCATCAGCCGGCCCAGGCTCAGCTTGTTCCCACTGGTGAAGGTGGCCCGGAAAACCATGATGCACAAGTCCAGCAAGTGGCTGTCCACTGTGTCTGACCTCCTGTGCCAGGAAGGAAGGTCACACGTCACCCAGGACACAGGCAGCAGATCCAGGGAAGAGCAATCCCACTGCCCCAGGAACCAGGCCTGCATCCAGGAGCTGGGTTCCAGCCAAACATGAGCAGTTCCCAAGATTTGGAGAGATGGTGATGGGGGCCCATACCTAAGCTCTGTGACCCCAGGGGATGCCATGTGGTGAGATGCCAATGTGTCTGGATTTCTTCTGGGCCCACAGAACCACAGAATTGTGGAATCATTAATGTTGGGAAAGTCCTCTAAGATCATCAAGACCATTAACCAACCATTAACACAGCACTGCCAAGGTCACCACTAACCCATGTCCCCATGAAGGTTTTTAAATCCTTCCAGGGATGGGGACTCCATCACTGCCCTGGGCAGCTGTGCCAGGGACTGCCACCCTTTCAATGAAGAAATTTTCCCCATTATCCAAGCTAAAACCTCCCCTGGTGCAACTTGAGGCCGTTTACCCTTGTCCTGTCTGAAAGGAGAGCCTGACCCCCACGTGGCTGCACCCTCCTGTCAGGAAGTTGTGCAGAGCCAGAGGGTCCCCCCGAGCCTCCTTTTCTCCAGGCTGAGTCCCCCAGTTTGGCTGCCCTGCCCAGCTCACCTGCTGCCCTCCTGGAAGAGGGCAAACTCCAGGGCTGCGCGCTCCAACACCGTCAGCGACGTCACCGTCACCGGCCCATTGGCCTTGTTGGGGAACATGCCCTGCACACGCACCTCGTGCCAGTCCGAATGGAGCTTGCAGATATCCACAGAGTCAAAATACCTGTGGGAAAACCGGGCTCAGTCCCAATGGGGCACACTGCACACTGCAGGACACCCACATTCCCTAGGGATGACCGGTCCCGCCTGCCCCACCGCGACCCCATGTCCCATTTTCCACCCCTGCCCCGTTCCCTGCCCCACAGCTCTGCTCTGGTGGTGCCATACTTGATGAAGTCGCTGTACTCCATCCAGAAGACGCCCTCGCTGCTGCCATGGGGCATCAGGTCGTGGCGCAGGGGGAGCGGCCAGTGTGGCCACTCGTCCGACCAGCTGCCGTTCCAGGAGAAGCGGCCCCAGGGATTCCGGAGACGCAGTAACCTGGGGGAAGGAGAAAAGTGTCAGAGACCCAGGAGGGAGGGGAGACCCAGCCTGCCCCCCACAAAGGACACCCTGAGACTCCTGCCTTCCAAAGCTCTCAAACCATCCCAGAACTGTGTCACCCACACCGTGGCCTCAGATGTCCCTGTTCTGCAGCTCTGTTCCTGCTGCTGCTCCCTCTGCCCTTCCCTGCCAAAGGGGCTCAGCCAGGTGCTGTGGGGAAGGGGCTCAGCAGGGGAGAGGCTGCTGAGAGTGACACGACTGAAAAGCTTTCTACAGCAGCCCAGCTGTCAGGGTGGCACCCATTTCTATCCCCCCTCCATTCAAAGATGAGCAGTATGCTCTGAGCACCTCACCAAAGTGAGAGCTCAACTCAGTCCTCTGTGTCTTGTGAGACCACGTCAAACATTCCACCCCTGGACATGGAGCCAGCACCAGGCAAGGACAGTTCATATGATAACAGCATTTATGTGACACCCTAGGATGGTGTCATCCTTGCTGGCCATGAGGATGGGACACCAAAGAGTCCCCAGGGTCCTGTTCACCATGCCCTCATTTATCTGTCCCCAGGTTTTCTGCTGGGTCTGCAGGCAGTGGCAGCTGCAGCGGCATGGCAGGCTCCAGCCTGAGCTCACCTGAAGCCCTGGACATCCCGCACGTCCAGGATGGAATAGGCGTGCCGGGGTCGGAGCCCCATGCTCTCGTAGGCCACATCATCCACCTTCATGTTGCCTCCGCCGCAGGACGCGCCCATGAGGAACCTGCACGGGGACAGCAAACCCTCGGGCTCCTGCCAGGCCTGGCCTGGGGGAAGCTCATCCCTGTCACTCAAGGCATCGGACAGCTTCCTCCCAGGAGGCTCCTGGATGCTCCCTCTCTGCAACAACACTGGTGGGATCAACAACACTTCCCAGGCAGTGCCCAGCCCCGCTGGCCAGAGCTCCCTCCCCTTGCCCACGTGCACGCTGAGCCCCAAGGAGAGTTGCTTTGCACTGGGGAGCTTTGCCCCAAACCTCCCCCGATTTCTACCAGGCCCCAGGGTCCTGCCCACTGCTGCTGGCTGGCAGAAAGCCACAGAGAAAAGCAGGTAGTCCATCAGCTAGACAAGTTGGCAGGGGTGAGGACACTATTTGGGGCAGGAGGTCTGCAGCAGTCAGGTTTAGGGGGACACCATGTGCTGGGAGCTATCCATCCATGCTGCCGCATACCCCAGCCTTCAGCTAACCCAGCTGTCCTCCTGCCCAAGTGATGAGCAGGTCTCTGCTTTGGCTGTGCCTTCTCTAGACCAGTGCTAGCCAAGTGTCATTAGCAAAGATGTCACATATTGGTGGGAGACACGGGCAGGGCAAAGCATTCACACAACAGAAAAGCTCAAAGCAAAGCAAGTGGGCTCAGTTCCACTTCCTAACTCCTGCAAGACAGCAGTGACATGCAGTAGAAGTTCACCAGGCCCTTAATTTCATATGAGAATCACTCACAGGAGAAATAATTTCTTACAGCTTCAAGCGGGAGCTCCACCAATGCTCCAGATGAGTGGCAAGGGTGGTAGACTCCACCTCAGCTAATGCAGTAACCCCTCTCCTGAGCCTCTAAAGACAAGAACGTTCCCCCTCACCCCCCTCTGCAGTGTCCCTGCTCCTGCCTCATCTTACCCAGCCTCCTTAGAACTCAGCATTTTGGCCCAGATGAGGTCAGTGTCAATGGGCTCCTCGCGAGGGTTGGTGGAGCTGACCTGCAGCATCAGGCTCTCGCAGGGCGCCCCCGTCAGCGTGGCCAGGCCTTCGATGGCACGCCCGGCCTGCAGGGCGAAGTACGAACCGTGCAGCTTGGCCAGCGCCTTCTCAATGAGGGCCACCCACAGCTGCTTCCTCTGGGCCTGCAGAGAGAGGAAGGGACATGTCACCCCCCCGGGCAGGAGGTGGGACAGCCCCTGACAGCCATCCCTACCAGCCATCCTGGGGCTGCAGAGGCAGGAGCAGCAAGGCCATGCCAGCAGCTGGTCCCCCTGGCCATGGGTGACCCGTTCGCTCTTTGCTCAGTTTTGCTTGCAGAGTTCAATTCCCCTTGGGAAGAAGTCCTGGAATGAACACCCAAGAGGCCTGGGTGCTGACAGAGCTGCACCCTGGGATGCCCAGCAATCAGGCTGGCAGGGTGGGGGCCCACCCTGAGCCCCTTCTGTCCACTTCAACCTGAACTTGGAACCATTTAGTAATGGAAGAGGACACCAATGCTCCCAGAGCTCAAGGAGCACATGGACAACACTCTCAGGCACAAGGTGGGATTGTTGGGGTATCTGTGCAGGGCCAGGAGTAAGACTCATGATCCTTGTGGGTCCCTTCCCACTCAGGACATTTAGGATTGTGATGTGGAGTGCATCTGGAACAGCTGCCTTTAACTCACACACCTCTGCAAACCCAAACCAACACCCCTTTGGCAGAGGAGGTTCCCCAGAGAGCACCGGCCACGGGACTGATTGGATTCCACCCAGGGAACACAGACACTGCTCCAAGGACAAGCTCCAAACACTTGGACTGGCAAAGTCCTCTACTCCAGCACAGGGAGTAACTACAAGGCCTAATGACAAGATGCAAGTTCTTTCCCAGCAAATGGGGTTTGGTATCCGGTGCTTGGAGAGCAGCAGGGAAAATCACTGGTACATTGTGCCTGTGTGACTCACAGGTGGCAGCCAAGAGCTGGCAGAGGAAAGGAGGGCAGTGAAGATTTCTTTCTGACGGATAAAGAGAGCTTAAAAGTGCTTTTTGCTGGTTTTTGGGTGCCTCACTCAACAAAATCCATGTTGTTTGTTTCTGCCTGAACCACAGCCAGGGAGCTCAGATAAGAGCCTGATTTTCTTTTATTTTTAAAACTGATTTTCCTTTTATATCCCCCACATCCAGCTCCCACAGCTGAACACTCAGCAGAAAAATCTCATCACGATTCAGATGCCCCTGGAAACAGAAGCAAGGCAAGTCCAGACCATGTGAAAACCTCCACTCTTAAAAAAGCTCCAAAAGCAGACTTGAAATTCATGAAAGATGGAAGGTAAAAACCAAGACAGGTAAATCTTATGCTGAAATAAAGAAATGCATCTGTATCCTCTGTCTACTGAGAGGCAGAATGTAGACACAAACTCCTTCTTCTTCCCTTCTCCGAAGTTTGAGTCCTGTCCTGACATGGCTGTGTGTCAAAACCCAGAGGACTGGATTTGCAGCATGAAATCCAAGCCAGCAGTCCCAGTCCCTGTGTCCTCCTGACAGTGGTACTTTGTTTTCTTTGGCAGATTTTGCCCCCTGAGTTTCAATAGAGACGTTCTCAGTCTCCTTCATGGACATGATCCCAGCAAGAGCCCCTGGGCCTGGCAGGCAGGGCAGGGCAGAGCAGTGTCCTGGAGGGGCTGAGGGAGCTCCACTGACCCGAGCAGATGCCACCCCAGTGTGCTCAGAGCAACTGGGCACTGGCTCGGAACAGGCTGCTCCATGTGCCATCCCCTCCTTCTCCACAGGCCCGCCCTGGCACAGCCAAGCTGCCAGACCTCCCCTCAGAGGAAAGAAACAGCTTTCACTCAGTCTCTCACAGTGCAAAACACAGATTAAAGTGTTTTCCTTTTATATGAAGAGTAAGGGTGGCTTTCCCTGCAAGTGAAGTGGCTGTGGTGCAAGGAGTGAGGGAAAAGCAACTGTAAATGAAACTTCTTCACTGCAGCCTGGGAAATGCCAAAAGGGGTCTAAATAGATGGATACTATGGCTTCAAAGAGTTCAGCTGTCTTGAGGACACAGTAAAGAGCAGTGTCCTGAGCTGCAAACAGGGTGCGACCAGTGCTGGATCTTCCATTTGTGTCACAGCATGCCCCGGCAGCTCCAGGCTTGGGGCAGCTGGGAAGTACCTGCTGGGAAAGGACCTGGGAGTGCTGCTTGGCAGCAGCTGAACGTGAGTCAGATGTGCCCAGGTGGGCAAGAAGGTCAATGGCACCTGGCACAACAGGAAGGACATTGAGGGGCTGGAATGTGTCCAGGGAAAGGAACGGAACTGGGGAAGGGGCTGGAGCACCAGGAGCAGCTGAGGGAGCTGGAGTGGGGGCTCAGCCTGGAGAAAAGGAGGCTCAGGGGGGACCTTCTGGCTCTGCACACAACCACTGAGAGGAGGGGGCAACCAGATGGGGGTCAGGCTCTGCTCCCAGGGAACAGGGACAGGACAAGAGGAAACAGCCTCAAGCTGCACCACGAGAGGTTTAGCTTGGATAGTGGGAAAATTCCTTAAATGAAAGGTGGTCAGGCACTGGAATGGGCTGTCCAGGGCACTGGTGGAGTCACCATCCCTGGGAACATTCAGAAAACAAGTCAATGTGGTACTTTGTGGCATGGTTTAGTGGGCAGGGGGTATTTGATCAGTGGTTGGACTTGATGATCTTTGGGGCCTTTTCCAACCTCACTGTCTCTATGACTCTAAATGCAGCATAAAGTAGGGGCCTCACACGAACCCCAGCAGTGCCTCTTCCCACTGCCTCTCCTGGGAGAGTCTGGGATGAGCCTCCCTGAGCCCTGAAGCACTGCCCACCCCTGTCCCCCCGTGGCACTGACCTGGGAGAAGAGCAGGTAGCCGCACTCGTCGCAGGGCAGCATGTCATCCACCAGCACCGTGGTCCACGTGCCGTCCTTGCACAGCCGCACCTGGTAGGCGCCCTCGGGGCACAGCGTCCTGGTGATCATCACCCTCTCCACCAGCTCGGGCCGCTCAGCCAGCACGGCCAGGGCGCTCAGGAACCTGCCGGGCAGGCGGGGCGGCCTCAGCGCGGCACAGGCGGGCAGCACGCAGCACGAGCTGCCCGGCCACGCAGCGCTGGGAGGGGGTGAGGCAGAGCATGGGCTACAGCCTGGGGGCATAAATGGGTTTGAGTAGGGCTGAGGGGGCCGAGCTGGAGCTGGAGGAAGAGGGGAGAAGGAGGGAAGGGGCAGGAGGGTGTCAGCCCGGCTGACTGGCCCTTACCAGCAGTTTCCCAGCAGTCCCTGCAGGATGTCCGAGGGCCGCGGCGTGCGGAACACTGACCACTTCACCGAGCGCTCCTTGAAGATGCTGCAGTTGATCTCGTGGGGCCGCAGCCACTGCTTGACCCGCTGCTGCACGCTGTCACCTTCCGGGAACCCCACGGACTTGGGCCCGGGCGGGAAACTGTCGTCCACAAAATTGACTTTGTTCTGTGAGGGCAAAAGGCAAGGAGAGCATCAGTTGGAGCCACTTGGGACTGAGGGGCCTGGAGAGCCTCCCTCTGCTCCCCTGAGAGACAGCAGAGCCATCAGCCCTCCTGCCTGGCCCAGGCAGTCCCTTCCCAGCCCTGCAGGTGTCTGCAGGCAGCAGCAGAGATGCTTTTTGTGCTTCAGGTCCAGCATTCAGCCTTGCCTCAGGTTCACCTCTCCGGTTTCAAGCTCCTGGCTGTGACTCCAATCTGCCTTTTTCTGTTTCACGGGAGCCTCCCTGGGCAGGGACCGTCTCACACTTTGTGCTGGTGCTAAAAGCTGGGCTGTGGGGGGCCTTGGCTGCCTCCACAAGCAGCAAAGCCTGCAAACAGCGAGGCTGCGAGGAGCCACCTGGCACGCAAACACACCTCAACCCAGCCTTGTCCCTGCCCCGGAGGGGACACGCTGGGCTTGGCAGCCCTGTGCCACCCCACAAGCACATCCACGGGGGATGGGAGGGGCAGCTTTTGCAATTGCATTCAGCCAGACCACAACCAGGCAAGCAATTTCAGAGTGAGGGTGTCCCACGTCCCAGCCCTCCTGCAATAGCTGCTACGTAATAAATAAATAGGATGGGTGGAAGGGCAGGTAATCCCATAGGCATGAACCACAGGGATGGAAGCACAGAACTTCACCAAGTGGAGAAGGGTGGCTTTTTCAGTCTAACACAGGGTGAAATGAGAACAGGTGTTTCTTTGTTATTGTTAATTAAATTAAATTAAATTCTTTCAGCAAAAGCTGGCTCTGATTTAAATTAGCTTTACACACACCCAATTAGTAGTTGACCTCCTCTTTTGTGGCAATCCTACCTGAATGCTTCTTTCGTGCTGCCCCAATCAGCAACTCCAGCTCCTCTTTTGCAGGAGGGTGTTTTTCAGCTAACAGCTGTCCTGCTGTCTCAGGGGAGCATCTGCCCCGTGCAGCTGAGGAGCAGCCACCATTCCAGCAGCCTCAGTCACAGCCTGGCTGGGGATCTGGATGTGACCCATCCATGCACAGGGATCTCTAGGCTCTGCAGGAACTTGCTGTGCAGGGCCATGAGGACAGGAGGGAGAGGATTCTCTCCCTCTGCTCTGCCCTTGTGAGACCCCAGTTTTGTCCATCTCTGAAGGACTCAGCATAAGAAATACGTGGATCTGTTAGAACGGGTCCAGGGGACCCCATGGAGACCCATGGGCAGGATCCCCTCTGCTCAGGAGCCAGGCTGGGAGAGCTGAGGG